>JAUKWC010039166.1:0-13443 GCA_032356245.1 Endocladia muricata
AACGGTTGTCTCTCTTTCTCTGTCTTTCTTACTGTCTCTCGCTCTCTCCCTCGTTCCTGGTCATCTCTATCGTGTCCACTCTCCTCACTGCTGTTTCAACGCTTACCTCCTCCCACTCCTTGCACGCTTCTCTCTCGTCTTCCTTCTTAGCCCCCCCGACTTCGTTTGTACATCGTCTCGTCGCGTTTCTCGTCTGTATCGCCGGGCCGCAGGTGTTTTTGCCCGTCATCCTCGTTTCTTCTTCTAGTCTGCAAACGTCGAGGATTCTGTGCCATCTGCGATGAACAACAGTCGGGCACGCATGGCCGTCGGCTTTCTTCTGCAACATGGAGCAGACTCTGAACACTCCGTTCACGCTCACGTTCACGTCGACGACCACGTCGAACATTCCCACTCCTCATCCGAGACTCTGTGTCTGCCGCCGAAGCATTTGGACGTTGTCAGACGTCCGTATCCTTCTCACTCTAACTGCTCCATCATGCAACTGGCCAACGTTGCGGCCAGTGTTTCCCCGGTTCACGACCATATCCCGTTCTCCCCTGTCTCCTCCAGCTCCGTTGCCTCGTCTGTCGAGGAGCACATTGGTCGCTATGATCACTCCACAACCTCGCCACCCCACCCTGTCCCCGTCTCGGGCTCCCACATGTCCTCGCATCCGATGCAGCACCCTCGGCCCCCAGTCGTCCATACGGCCCCGCAAGCCTACTACCCAACGCCCCAAGTGGACGACCAAATGGCGGCGCCTGGCTCCGTGGCACACGCCGCCGCAAGGGCTCCTTCACAGGGGAGAAGCAATGTGTGTCAGGTATGCGGGGAAGTGTTCAATTTGAAGGTGCGCTTTCTGCACCATCTGCTGGAGTCGCATGGGATGCCGTCCTATGAGGGGCGCCCGATTTTGCCCTGCTCCAAATGCCCCTTTGCATTTCTGCGTAACACGGATCGTTCCAAGCATGATGCCTGCGTGCACGAGAGGCTGCGTCCGTTTCGGTGCGATGCTGCAAACTGCTCGAGTTCCTTCTTTTTCGCCAAGGACTTGACAAAGCATCGGAGCACTGTGCATCTCAAGAACAAGCCGTACTCGTGCACGATCTGCTTCAAGGCGTTTGGGAAGCGCGAGCACATGACAAGCCACGTGAAGAGAGTGCATGAGAAGTTGCGACCGTTCAGGTGCGATGTGTGCGACATCAGGCTGGCCAGCAAGTACAACCTGCAGGGTCACCTGAAGACGAACGCACACGCAGCTGCCGAGTCGTTGGCCAAGCGCGATGGACGTAGCAGGTAGACTCAAGCAGATGGCAACGGCTTCCTCAACATTTTTCTGCAACCTCGTGGTATGTCGGATTACACAACTACTTTTTTTTCTTTTTCCGAGTGCAGTTTGTCAAATCAAGCACACAGAAGATACTCTTTTTTTTTCTAATCGCTCAAAAGCAAATAGCTAGCAAACTAGTTGTTATAAAAAACTTGTCCATAGCCAGACCCCGATTGCCAACTCCAGACCATGACGCCTCTTGTTATCGCACATCTTTTCGCTGGAGTCCGCGCTTTGTTACTTGTCGAGCGCAATTCGTTTTCAACAGTTGGCGCCATGCAGATAACGTTGACAAAGCGTGGCGCACACATAGCCTGCGTCAGGTACGTTTACGCACTCCCTGGACGGATATCAATGTGTTTACATGTATCACAAGTTTACACTTTCAATACAAGAGTGTTGGAAATACCGAGAAAGCACGCGGGGTTGCCCCGTGCATTCGAGATGGGCTCCGGCAACGTTTGGACTTGGTCAAGAAGCTCTCGTCCCTCTTCGGTACTCACTACGTTTCCATGCCCAGGAAGCGCTTGTTGCTGCCCACAAAAGACGTGTGCCCAAGGGGGCGCAACACATATCGGTGTAAGGACGTGTACAACTGTGTGATGTGGGTGTTTTCCAACTTGGACCGCACGGAGTTGGAAAGGCACACGCGTGGGTCGGTGAGTGTTGGAATTCGACATCCACCGGTTCACCTCAGCTGTGAGTAACCCCTTATCAGCACGGCCACGGTTTCGGAGACGTGTGCAAAATCCACCGTGTCCAGCAAAAAGTTTCCGATTCGACCGAGTCGCGCGCGCACACTGTATGTGCCGAAAACAGACCAGCAATGAGACACGCCCATGGGACACGGAACACAAAAGTAATGAGCCGGCGAAGGTGTTTCCGCGCAGAATGTCTTGCCCGTCATACACGACTAGCCTCGCAATTTCCTCGCGCACAGGACTGGCCTGCTCTCCTCAGCGCTGTCGATAATTGAAGGATGGAGTACCCCCCCTGTACAATACCCTGATTTGAGAGACACGGGGGACAACAGCGTGGCGGGAAGCCAACCAAAATACCGTATCCCCTCGAACCACTCAGAAACGTTTGTAGCATGTCATGGTGCCACACAATCGAGAGAGGTGTTGTTTGGGGTCCAAAGTGAGGTCGCATATTCCAGGTTGGAAAAAAAAGGAACCCAGTTCTCAATCGCGGCATGCCAACAGCATCATGAAATGAAACACCATGAGGAGGTACTTACGAATGATGACCCTGAAACTTTTGATACACTCTGCGATTTTTCGAAACAGCTTTCGCCTCAGCTGAGCAACTGAATGTTGCGCTGTATGAGACTGGACACAGAGCTTCTTGGAAGCAGTGGTTGTGAAGGGGGGATTTGGAAACCTTTGATTTTGATAATGGTGTTCTGTCTCTTGCAACCGAAACGAAGCCCGAATAGTATGCATCGCACTTGTGATATTCGCCGTGGAGATCGCTCCTCGTGCTCGCCAGGTGAGCCACCCGTTGCCCGAAACTCTTCACATACTGTACAACGGCTGCCTTTTGCTTTTTCCAGAGTATGCCAACGACAATCTGTGAGTTGGTCGCTTGGCAACGGGCCAGGTAAACGTGTAAAGGGGTTACCAATGGTACCGTTTATGAAAAGTAGTCCTTCTGTACTTGCAATCTACTCGATTGAAGCTACAGTGTGGCTTTGAGGCAGTTGACGTGAGGTTAATTTGGGCTCTGTCGTCCTCCTTGTTTTGCGCAAATTCTATGCACTCAACCTGTTGCAACCACGGAAAAGTCCCAGAAAAAGCGGGCATACAGTGCTATCAATGAAACCAGTCAGATGGGTGTCCCATAGATAAAGGCCATTTCCTTTCTTCCATTGCTCGATTCTGCATGTAAGATCACCTCAGAGAAAGTACAACCAACCGTCGGCCTTTCCTCCGGGCATGTCATATACCCACAGCTATGAAACAGCAACAGTTTTGTTGAACTGAACAATTGTGATGTGTCCATCGTATGTAAAAATCGCCCATGGGCAATTCCACGTTTCTGGCTGAGAACTCATCGTGAGCGGCGCGCGTTGCTGACTTCATGCGAGATGGGAGGATCCTGCGTACCCTGCGTAACTGTCACGTTTGTGTCAAAACAGCGCTACACACTATTCGCGTTGGCCACGTGTGAGATGATAACGGTTAAGAACCGTTGCAGCGGACCTTTGCGCGGATGACGTCTGTGGGGAAAGGTTTGATTCAGACGTGCTCGGTCGGCAATTGTCCGTCTGACACGAAAACCTTATGCATAAACCCCCGATACGTGAATCTTTTTTTCTCCAAGTGTCTGCTGCATGGTGCAGTGCTCTTGCAAGTGTTTGCTAACTATCGCAACATTTACAGTGGTTGTGGTTGTGCAGACCGATGGGGAACCGTCCCCACTCGAGTCATCTCACGCTAAAGGACATTACCCCGGCACTCTACTTGAAGTTACATCCGGGCTAGTATGGAGGAATGTCGTGCAGTGAATCGAAAGTATCGAGTTTATCCTGGGTCGTCTAATTTGTATCCACCCTGTGCTTGTTCTGGACAGTCTTGGCAGGTCGTGTGCTATGCGTAGGCGCATGACCTACAAGGGCGTCTTCTGAGATGCAGGACTGCAGAAACTGTGCCCCTGGAGTACAGACTTTCAGAATGATATAGTGATGTTTATTTTAGCCATTTCTTGACGAGGTACGAAGGAGGGGAAACTTGTTGTCACGTAGCGCTACCTGATCCGTGCCATTATACAAGCGTGTTGTGTGCATTTGAGTCGGCACTGGATGGGACGCGGAAAACCGCTGAGAAAGGAAAGGACAAGGCATGAGAACACATAGGGACCCGATGAAGTGTCTGCATGTCGACCTCGTGAGATGCATAGGTAATTTCCTTTGGCAATTGTAACGCATGCCTAAATAGTCATACCGCTGAACTTTGGTTCAAAGAGACTTGGCATACGACCTTCCTCAACATTCATGCAGGGATGCAGGGTTCTCTGCATGATGTAGTAGGTGAGCAGGGGCCAGGAGAAAGGACATCCGGAATTTCCCGAAAACAATTTCTAAATCACATCTCTATTTGTGACAGTCGGGAGCTGACCCTCTCCTCACAAAAACAACAGCCATTCCACGTGCACTTTGGGCTGCAGTCCCAACATGCCCGGTTCTGCAGGAGTTAGTGCATTATTGCAAAGCAGATGCCAGAAAATATTGATGATGCTACGAGCGAGCAATCAACTTCTCTTTAAAAGATAGAGCCAACGTTGTGCATCGCTTAAATGGTTAATCTGGGTTGAAACATATGCACAATTCCCAAAGCTTCACGTGAAGTGGTCCTCGCCTTGTGACCTTAACATCTCGAGAATATGGTAGAGCGGTACTCTTATTACCGCGCCAACCTTGATACTGCTCCGTCCTCGAAAGTGCAAGTACAGTAACTTGTCTTGCTGTAGCGATGTAGAGCATACTTCTACTACGGTTCTTGGTGATCGGTGTGGAGTAAAAAATAGAAATGCTGTGCACGGAGGTTTCACCATCGCACACCCATTGAGAATGTCCGATCTGATGTCACGTTCCCCCCACACCAAGTCCCACCCGGCTCCATTCGATGCTTCAATTAAATTTAACAGCCATTTCCTACACAAATTTAAATAATCATATGTTTTCGTGGTATCTTGAATATTCGCGATGGCTACTGACCAGATGTATTGCTGCAGGCAAGGGCGACCGTTACGCACTTCCTTTCCGATAGGAGTTACTATGCCAACATATTCAGCGATATGAAAACCGTGTATGAGCACATGATTTTACCATACTTCCACCAGATTGCACCAGAACGAATGTTAAAAGATTTAGTTGCTTAGGTGAACTTGAAATTGAATAATTTGGTTACACAGGCGAACAGTAACGTCCTTTAAGTATGAGGCGCTGGGCCAGGGCTGTACTTCTCTCCACCACAAACATGCGAGCCGACTAGTTAGGCTATAAACTTGAAGTGTGATTCGCTGTGAGAAATCTCGTGTGCACATGGGTGTGTGTCCCCTTTCCAGCTTCCTAACTGAAAGCCGCGAGGAGAAGAATGGATAATATGCATCCACTCTTCTCGGTCGAGCATTTGGGAGCTACTCCAGAAACTTCTGACCTGGCATTTGCATACCATCGGGATTTCTGTATACATTAACTTTTTCTTTTGGTTAATACTGTACACTTGAAGCAATGCCTATGGGAATTCAACCTTGAGGACATTCATGTGATAAATGTGCGAAGCGGAAGCATCAAATTATAGTTTTTCATGTGCTTTGAAGTATGCGGTTCTCTCGCACCTGCAGTAAACCCCTCACCTCTTCTCATCATTCCCACAAACAGTCGTGAAGAAAAAACAACTTTTGCCCAGGCTTGTCATTATGACTGCAGCCCGAACATGTCTTCCTCTAGCTCTGTGAGCCTGCAGCAATCGCTTGATGATTTTTGCGCACGTGTGGATAACTAGAAGTATTATAGAACGCGAGACAAATCATCTTCACGTTCATATTCTTGGAGCACATGCACCTTGTGGAGGACCATAAAATTACTTCCCGTGCTGTTTCTCCGATCAATTTGGGTTCAACCCACCCACCCCCCCCCCCCCCCCCACGCAGCTACTCAGCTGTCGTCGCAACAATTTACAGTATAATGAAAACAGATCTTGCCGGCGACCGCTTCTACCCTGCGTCCGATGTTATGAATTGAGGTCACTTTGAACGATGGACCATTCTTATCCGGGGAATCCAAGCGCGCGAGACTGATCTGCAGTATACGTGAAAGAGAGGTTCTTTGCCTCGTCACTTGACAATAGAACTGCGTAGGAGTTTCATCTTGCTTGCTTGTGACCACTTTGCCGGACACTTGAATCCATTGGTCGGTGTCTCTTCTAAACCCACGAAATCAATTGCGTGACGCTACTGGTTGGCGCTAACACAGCCCTGAATCGTTTTTTGGCAATTGTTCATGCGTTGCAATTTGACCTACTACTTGGTTTCCACTGCACTCAGTTGATATTCGAAAGAGATTTTGATTCATGAGTTGCTTTTGGCCTGCACTCCTGCAGACTACAGTACTCTGCTGCTCAACTCGACGGGGGAAATGAAGCACTGCATTTCAAAGCAGCAGGCAGATGTATCGTTATGGAAGGGTAGATAGTCTGTCTCGCTTCAGGAAAGGTCTCTGACTCCGAAGTCTTGGATAAGCGAATTTGTCGCTCGGGAATTCTCTTTCACAGGCACAACTACACTGGGTTGTTTCAAGCATGAAATATGCATAGATGGACCATGCGTCGAATATAACTAGTCTCATGGTATGCGACAAGCAGTCAAAGATTTCCCACGGCAGGGCACTACCCGAATCTTCATTTCTGTGCAGTTTGTCAATACGCGTCCATGTAATCACATCAAGCTTCGTGGTATACAAGTACAGAAACCGTACATTACTATAAATTGTTTCTTGCGCATGGCAGGATTTTCGGACCATCGTCAGTTGTCACTAATTTTCTTCTCTGGTTTGGAAAATAAACAAGCTACGCATCGACAACGTGATCGTTCATGTCGTCTTGAGTTTTCGCAAGGTTCGGATATCATCGTAGAGAACGATGAAGCTTGGGGCTGTGTCTGAGGCCTCTAAAACTTTAGCAACTCAGACATGCTTTCCGACGTCAAAGGATTGTAGGTGCCATCGTATGTCAAAGAAATAGCAAAGACAGGCAACCCATCTTCGACCAACGACTGGTAGATAATGGAACAAGCTTACAAGGATACACTTTATCGACACAGTAGCCTCCGGTTATGCAAATAGACACTTCGAACATGAAGTGTTCAAATTGCAAGAGAGAAGCAGTGAAAAACATATTAAGCAGACGGAAACACGACAAAGGATGTCCATGAGTAATTGAGATCACAAACGCACCTTATCTCCGGAGGAAATAGTACTGGTGTGAGTGCTGCGTATCGTTCAGGCCCTATCTAGAGCAGAAGTGATATTACTTCGGATCTACTTGTGCTTATAGCTTAATATGTAGCACTATCAGACGCTATTCGTTGTTCATCTGAAGTTATTTCATGGCTTCTCCCGATTAAATGCAAGGAATAGTTTTAGGAGAATGTTGCTGTTTATATTATCTCTCTTCTATAAGCCGGTCGGCGAGAAGTAAAGCGGAGAGTATATAGTTTTGAGCGGGATGGATGATGGCAGAGCGTGGGGGGCATCCCGTGACATAGAAGGCCTTCCACGCTACTCGTCGATAACTTAGTTGCTTGTCGAGAGCACGAAACCTACAATCTCCGTAAAAACACACGGCCGTGGTGTTCAATGGATTTCTTATCCATATGATACATCCAAATAATGAATGTTTCAATTGAATGTGCTGTGCGAGTTACAGGAAGTGTTCTTCAAAAGTTGCTTCACCGGTTTTATTTGAATAAGTGCAGTCTTGTAGCAATATACTCAGGCAAACGTGTTTCGAACCTTAGTATGCAAATGTTTATGGACTCAGTGTTAGAGCGATGATATATGGGTCTGTGAGGAATGTCAACTTTGAAGATATCTGAATCTCGACAGACCTCATTTATCTGTATTCTTAGTGCACATAATTCCATCATCTCATGCAAATCAATGGGGAGATATGTATCAACTATATTTGCGCGAATCCCCAGGTCTATCTTCCCTCCCTGTTCATAAGTTTCTCATGTGAAGAACTCTGCCCTACGGCCCATATCTGATTTTGATTTGTCGACCAAAAAAGAAATCAATAGCACTAAACTGACTATCCATTACATTTCACTACTACAGTTAGAGGGCGATTACGATCAGGCAGCCATGTTTTGAATTACCCCCGGGTATTTTTTTTTCTGTATGACTTCAATACTATACCGCACTACACTTCAACAAGTTGACAAACTATCACAGCGTTCATAAAAGAGATAAGACCGCTATGCTTTCCCATAATTATACTATGCCAACACAAAGATGCTTGACGGAGTCTATATAAGACAATAAATATGTGTATCCCTTTGCTATTACGAATGATGAACAAATCAGTCCCGCGCACCCACCCACTCGGGTCTATCATTTCTACAAGACACACCCGGTACGATTCTCGATCTTCATTAAAACTCTTCTACAGACTCCCACAAGAATGAATCACATTCCTATGCAAGCGAGGGGAATGCGACAACTATGCTTACAATCAGGTTTCCACTAAAAACTAAAGGAGTCCTTCGTATTCCCTGGGCCTATCTAGCGCAGAAAAATGCTGCTCGCTTTAATTTATCGTCAAAAAGGTATGGAATGGTAAAGGGTTTCTCTATATTATAAATGGAGTACATCACACCATGGGAAGAGGGCTGCCATTTTAGCTATGTACATCGTTCTAAGCTCTATAATAACTTTGTACATCTAAGACTTTCTGGACCATGTATTCTGTGCTAATGTGTATACTCCTTGCATAGATTCATTAAATCATACGATAAAGACTCAGAACAACAGGCTTTGTTGAAGTGAAGACTATGTACAATCATAACGACTGGTGCAAGCTGGTTGGTATCCGGTTTCGCCTGATACAGAATGTTTCCCTCTGCATCATACTGAATGCACTTGCGCATGTTTTACGAGAGCAGCCGGACGAAAATGATGGTGTTTGTGCCAGGAAGGGCGCTTTACCCAGGCCTTGTACGTGTGGAATTTATAGTAGCAAGACTCGTGCTGGTGCAGAATCAATCTCGTCGTGTTTGATAGATCCTCAACAAAGCTAAGCGAACACTTACCCAGTGGTTCCCTCAAAATTGGACAACAGAGAAAGGCATGATGCTGACATTTGCCTGGTTCAAAGAGCTGTTTATTCCGCCGCGAACGACTCGAAACCAAGCAACTACTTCGGAATATATGTAGTGCGGAAATAGCGTAGCACAGGAAACAGTCTAGGCTAGGTTTACCCTTCTACTTCGGTGGTAGGACGTGAAGTGTGGAAAATCATTTGAGAATATCGCAATCGGAGGAAGTACGAACTATGTACCACTCTGCTCGTGAATCGTCAAAGACACGACTAATAAATCAGCCACGTTCCTGGTGTAGAGTTCTGCATGCTCAGAAATCATAACGACAAGCCCATTGATTGGTAGTCCCTGGTTCCGAGAATCACCTTTCAGTGTTGGTCGTACAATGAAGTGAATCCATTTCCAAGTTGAACGATGTTCACAAAAATGTGAAATGAATGTTATCAGATGACAACAAATTCGAAAAGCTACGCAAACCACACTCGGTATTCAAAGGTCAAATCGTTGCAACTGGGGTCTCGGGACAACCGATTGCAGGAGCAGAGTACTGCAGAGGTACTTTTGTGGCAGTATCTCTGATACCGCGTTACTGTAGTGTCCACGACACATGAAGCCTAAAGGTCTACACATCTTCGTTACTGTACCGTGACTCACAGGCAGCACAAACGACTACTTCGTGAGGTTGCATAGGCATGCGGCCTAAATCCATTGAAAAACGATTGAGAACCAAGTAAATGTTTCAAAGTATGACTTGACGGTGGAATAAAGCACGGCGAAACGCCGGGTCGAATACATATGGTGTGAGGTTTGGCAAAACCGGATACAATGTGATGGGCTACTTCCAACCACACTCCGTATGGACAAATTGCTATGCAGGAGAGCTGTACTGGAAAAAGGCGCACATTTCGCGGGTCACAGCATGTGCCCAATCGCAGTTTCCTCACATTGTCCATCCCAGGACACTGCACGAGGAGGCACGAGTCTGCAGCAAACACATAATACTTACTTGGAAACGATTTGTCCCGTCACGAATCGGGGATTCATACGGATTCTGGACGGGAAAATAGATCCTCGTTCGTGATAGTGGAACTTTGACATGTCTGACAGAGAGATATGTCATTGCTCCAGGTCGGAACTTCATTTGAGACTAATACCGGAGTAGCACCACAGCCTAGACGGACATGGAACAATGCATGATCAGCGCAAGGGTTTATACTGCAGAGGTTGTCTCATGATTAGCAAGTAGCGCAGCTTTTTAAGATGTATGATTGGACGGAACGGGCTTCAGCATTAAAATCGCAATAGAAAAGTCCCGAGACAATACCCGGCAGACACTTTCTGCGATAGAGCAAGCAACTACATAGTCACCCTCACATCATCAAGGTTGAATCCCGAATGAGAGCACAGTCTGTCCCATGATCCCCGCATGAAAGGAACGCAGTGATGCTGAAGGCAGATGTCACCTTTGACGAAGGATACCACAGTATTTCTAGTATATCGACGAAAACAGAAATCCAAAGGGAGAGTAAGAAGCGCAGTATTGCCATCTGCACCGTCTGTACCCACAATGCAAACATCAAGCTGGTGATGCGCAGGGTCCATCTCTTCATTGGCTTAATCTCTAGGAAAGTAACAACGTTGCATTTTTGTGTGCACATTCTCCGAAAGTCCATCTAGAACAGTTGCAGTCGGGGGAGAAAAAGGGAAGATTCTGTTACAATGAGGTTGAGTGAGATCGATAGAATACGTACATCATTATTACTACAATCATGGATAGCCAGATACCCCAGCGAGTGTATTCAGTGATGTGCAGGATATTCAACCGCAAACTGCCACTTTCGCGGATCAGCGATCACACGAATATAACTTCCGCGAATAAAAGGAAGGTTGGGTTCCTGGCAGTTGAAATCCAGTTAGCCTGATTTGGTCATCGAAAATTGCGATTTGGTTCCCCTGTTACATACTGGACAGTGCCTACGAATAAATGAAGAACAGTTTGAGTTCGTATCTGGTTCTACTGAACTGTCCACGACCGTTTCGTCATAGAAAGGGTACTCGCTCAGAGCATTCATACTGTTATTTAATGGGCCATCGGTCAGTATGTCTGTTCCGAAGAACCTCTACTTGTGCGGCTATTTGAATGGAGATACCGAAGGTAGTGTGGCATTCGTAGATCACCACAATGTCACACTACACTACATATTCACACTTTACAGAGCAGTCGCGGCACATAGACGTGCCCCTGATCTCTCTCGTATGTACGTAGTTCCACCTCTTCCCATCAGGATTAACAGTTTGAAGGTGTCGTTGCTCTTCTTACTATGCTTCTTAACCCGAAACATGACGAACGGATTCATGTATATAGAAAATATGTCGATTGACATGCTGCATCAACATGGTAATATTTAATACCCAAACTCAGGCACATGTAAAACCGTGACAAAATCATGAGCTCCAAGCAGACATAACTGGAAAGGCTTTAAAGTCGTGAGCTTGTCAGAGCGATCCCCTGGATTTTATGTACATTGCAAAGTCAAATACACAAAAGGCCTTCTCCTGTTCATCTCGCGAACTTGGAATAATTGTTTATGATAGACGTGACGACTATTTGCGGCATTGTGGATCAGTTCAAATTGTTTGTGTGCTGTTTGCTTGTACAGTAGCCTTTACAAGCTATAGTATGATTCAGAAACATGATAAGCTGTCGCGCGTTTAAGGGGTGCCGGTCCGAATATGGTTCCATTCCAAAACGCGGTCTTGTCATCTAAAAACTGTGCTGAAGATTGTAACTGCAAATTAGAGGACCCCAACTATTTAAATTAGTAAGCCTTTGTTTTGAGATTTCACGACGATGGGTCAAAAGTGGACCATTTTCTTCCTACTACTGTAATACAGTAAGGGTCTACGTGACAGATTTTTTTTCGCGGCGAGGTCAGTCGCTAGCTAGAGACCGGTGAATTTTAGCTCTCCCTGCTTCCCCGCTGGGAATGTGATTCTCGTGTTACTAATGAGTGTTTTGCTGAAATGTTCCTGCTTTGTATATGAAAGATAGACATACTGAGTCTGCTTCAGGCTGCATTCAAACACCGGATCTATTTTGAGTTTCGGCATTTCAGCTCAGTCTGGCAGAACCGTAGCACGAAGGCAGTTACACGTATTTCTTTTCCTGCAATCTCCACTCCCTCAATGACTTCACTGCCCGCACTCATGAACTGCAGAGCCTAGCTTCAGGTTCACGCACCGAGACATATGTGCAGGTTCTAGAACACATTTAGAACTACATAATGGAGGACTGGTCTGTAGATGGCTGCAAGGAAGACAAGTGATCGCGCATATCGACAGATATACTTTGACTTAGAACTGTGCGCCAGTCTGCTGCTAGACGAAAAGTGCGGTTCGGGAAAGGATAGGCGCTGCAGCCAGAGAAGTCACACAGGTTGCGTTACTTGACATTCGATGTGTGAAGTGAGCGAAGGTATCAAACTGAGGCTACCCTGCTTTATTCGCATCGCAGACTATAGTATTGCTCGCGTGCTCTGCCAAAAGAAACATAAAGGACTGATAGCTGCGTACAGAGGAAACCGTCTGGTTTACCATCTCTAAAGCATTCGAATCTGTAGAGGCGAAGGGCAATGGAGAGAGAGGAAGTATAAGATAAAGATATTTCAAAAAATATATGCGACCGTCTTTGTGGCCTTGTGATCCAGAGAACCGAGAGGGCATATTGGCGTTGCTAGAACGATCAGGCACGTCGAATGATGCCAACGGTACAGGTTTTGAATTCCCTTTCTAGATTTGGCGCTCATGCGAATCTTGTTCTCGGAAACGCTTCTTGTGGAAACACTTCTAGGATCGCAACGCAAAAGTTGCCACTTTTTAATAGTATGTGGGCCCCTGTAGAATGCGTGGACTACAAACGGACGAAGTTCACCGGCGAGGGGAACTAGTCTCAAATCCCCGCGCTCCTGATTAAGATGGAGGAAGTGTGTGCGCAAGTCCACATGTTTTCGCTGTACGTACGGTATGTCACATACTGTCGAACAACAATTCTCATTTGGCTTTCAGTATGATATTTGCGAACGTTCTTCAATCTGTAAGCTTGTCCAACTCTGCACCCAACTGAAGTGCCATTTGGAAATCCGGTCTCATACATGGATGAGGCTAGTGTCTATTGGACATCTGGCCTCATATGAGGTCAAATTTCGCGGAGATATTAAAGTATCAAGGAGACCCCCACTTCCGCTGTTCTTTATATCTACTTGAAGGTCTTTTAGTTCTCTATTCTGGCAGAGTGAGCTGTAGAAAAACTC
>JAUKWC010039177.1:0-13441 GCA_032356245.1 Endocladia muricata
CTCTAAAATTTCAGGACTTGTCAAACCTCTTTTTTCTGCCATAGCGGCCCCACAATCGCCCACAGCTCTGGGCGACCTTTCATGCGGCTGACCCCAGGTCCTTCTCGGCCCTTAAAGTGTGGTCTGCTCGCCGGAACTGGTCCTCAAACTGGCATGTAGTGTTTAAGTTTGTTCCACTTCACACGATTCAGCTACTTCCTCGTTCAGGTACGTAACCTTCCTCACTACTTGTCGGACCGCCTATCAAATCCTCGGTGCCGTAGGAGTTGAGACCGTCACCTTTTGGACTGGCCTCCTCTGCCGTACTACTCCCGTCGGCGTCCGAGTCTATAAACCCAACTATGTCCGCTTCGTCCCCACTGGCCGACTCCTAACATCTTTCATTACTCCTACGACTAATACGGGCCATCTCACTGGCCGGGAACTGCAGTAGCCCTCTCAATGCGTAGAAAAACTGGTCCGGCACATCTTTCCCTTCCAGCATAAAGTACACATGGTACCGTACCGTCAACTCATCCGCAATGCGATCCTCATATCTATCCCCAGCGTGCGTGAAATGTCCATGGCTGACAAACACAGAGTTGGGCGGCACAATGATCTTTTTCGGTTTGAGCAACACCGCCGCTGCCACCTGCTCGCTCTCCTCCCCGTATGCAAACACGTGTGAATAGTCACACACCCACAATGGGAAGTCCACTGCCCCACTCACGATGGCGAAAAGCCCGGCGTCTCCGCTTTCCATGACTGGTTAAAGTCATAGCGCGGCCATTGCCGCAGGCAGTCCTCCGCGCTAACTAAAAACCGGCCCCCCGTCTTAGGTATATACAGTTTCCTGCCAGATATCTTCCTCAGAGCAATGTAGACGGCAAGCTGACCCACCCACGCGTCCAGCTGCGCAAGCCTCTGCGAAGCCCACACCCAATCCCCCCTCGATTCGCAGGCTTCCATCAGCAGGCTTTCTGTACTGGAGTAGCGGACGAATCCCAGCTCCCGGTTTCCTGCGTCCACCTCGCCTTCACCCTCGTTCACAATCGCGTTTCACCATGTCTCAGTCAGCCCCTATCCCCGTGCATTCTCCCCGTTGAATGTGTTCGCAATGAACAAAAACAACTTTTCAACGGCGGAAAGCTTCCACTCAGACCTCAACATCAGGGGCTCGAGGCTTCTGCACGGAGTGCCACTGCAGTCAGCGAAACTTTCAACGCACGTGTAGCCGAGGTGCTGGAGCTCACCTTGTCGCCTCTCAAAGTAGGCATATCCTCTGCTGTAATCGTCACCCCCGTCCGCTACGTTCCTCCAGAAACGTGTCTGAGGCCGATCGGGCTTCCAAATGTCCGGACCCACATCGATAGCCTCAAGCCCGATAAGGAACACGGTGCTCCCTGTAAAGAACTGAAGAAGATGCATAGCTACGACGTCCTTAATGGAGAGGTACAAGTGCGCCCCGTGCTTAATGGGTATGTGGATGGGAAGCAGCCAGAGCATGGGGTGAGGGCCCTTCGCCATCCACACCCGCAACTTCTCTTTTTCGTGATCTGGCGCGCCGACGTATGCTAGATTTTGCCAAGTGGCGTGTGTTTGTTCAAACAGCAGAGTCTTGTCCGCAATGCTGACCAGCAACTGGTTCGGGACTTTGTCGTTGAACATTTGCGGGGCACCTTCACGTTAGACTGTATTCTCCTGGGCCGCCTTGGCCTTCTCAGCGACCCCTCGTCTCGACTGCCCCGCTGAACGTTTCACTTCACCAGACTTCTCCGACTGGACAACCTCCACAAGTCGAGACGTTGACCGTGGGAAGGGTGCAGCCGTTGTTCCCCTGGCAAGCGCTTTTGTCGCGTGCATCACTCCAGGGGCTTTCTTCGCACGGACTGCAGGCTCGAAAGCAGTCCCGTGGGAACCTGGAGCAGGCCAGGTTGAGCGGCATGTAGAAGGCATAGCGTCTGCGGTCGTCACGCGAGCTGGGGCGGTGTGCTTGCTGGGCCCGGAAATAAAGTGCTAGATCACCTTATTCGCGAAGCGCGTAACATGTACCTTATTGCACTTGTCCAGATCTTCTTGAAAGTCTTTTGCCCTCCTCAAGAAGACACGCATCTGAGTCAGAGAGAGCTGTCTGATGGAAATTCAGAGGAGTTTCGACTGACCCATCTCAGTTCGCAGAGAGTCGACAGAACTGAGGCCCTTCGCCTTGCCATAATTCTCAAACAAGTCTGGGTATACTTGGAAAACCTGACGCGCGCTCGCTTACAAAGCTTCAGATTCGAGCCTTTTGTTGCGGTCGGAAGCGTTGAGGTACTGCGATGCGGAAGTCATGAACAGAGCTACGACCCGAGGGCTCTCTGGCCGAAGATGCTGGTCATTAAGGTGAGTGATGCCGAGTTTCTCAAAAATCGCCTTGTCGAACGTCAGGTCGCACAGCACGATCAAGACACCTAAGTCTCGGAGGAAATTCTTCTCCGCGCGTACGCAGCGGTGGTAGGCAGACAGGCCGGTTGCTGGGAGCAGAATAGCCTTCTTCACTGCTTCCCTCGCTTGCTTCTGACTAAACGCCACTGGGTCCATGTCGTTCTCCACGACGCGAGCCTGCATGACGTGGACAACACTCATGACGTAGTGGAAGAACGACTTTTCGATCCGGACCAGTCTGGCGAAGGTGTTCTGCTCGGACGCGTCGGAGGTGATTTCCGTATCCGTCATGTCCCGTCCAACCTTTCGGCGGACAAGACAAACGCGGAGGCGGTCGCAAGCCCATGCCGTAGCGTCATTTTCCTCTTTCAGGAAAAGGATAGTTTGGTAGCGATTAAGTCCGTCCACCATCGCACACTTGACACCTTGGCGCAACACTGTGCCGTCCTTGTTGGTCTCGATAGCGATATCCAGTAGCGAGGGGTTGTCGCACCGTCGCACTGCGACCGAAATTACGCCAAGGTCGTTCTCGCAGCCACGCTGAACCGTGCTGGCCTGGAGGGCGTCGATAGTGGCGTCGGTACTTTCGCGAAGAACGTACTACGGCTGTATCCTCTGTGCAAAATATATGTAGACCGCGGTGGCCTCGTAGTCGGCCGTTGAGAAAGTCCGACACGACGCAGGCTGCTCCTCGAGCTCCACCTCAACGACATCATAGTCCTCGCCGTCCGAAGTCTCTGATGCCGGAGAGCGGTGGGACGAAGGGCTCGCCTAGACTGAGGCGTCCCGGCCTAGCCGTTCGCGTGGTGGCGACTCCGATGGAGAGGGCTGCACGCCCGCTTTGGCCCGGAACTCCTCCCCCGTCGCCGCCGGCTGCAATTCCGGCTTCGATTGTATCTCCTGCTTTTGCTCCGTGACCAAAGTGGGCGAGTCGCGGGTAGCGGTCGCGATGGGAAGTTTGCCGGTCATTTCGGAAGTTCGCCACTTACGAGAAAGGATCAACAATAGCAATGAAGGAGGAAGGATTTTATAATGTGAAGGCTGAGAAGACGAGAAAGGATCCGTATGCGCGTGAGGGTGCACGGGTGACGATACAGATTGGAAAGACAGAGAGAAGAAAGTGGTCGTGTCGGAGGACTAGAGACGCGACGGGTACGGGATTACGAACGAGTACGGTTGGCAGGAGCTATCGTCGCGCACAAAAAGAAAGGATTTCGAGCAGGCCGCCATAGCTGCATTTCACGTCTGAAAAGTATGTAATTTATAAGATCGGTGAGGTGTCACTACTGACAAGGATTGAGATCTACATATGTGGAAATAGATCGGCAGATAGATGTTGTTTTCAGATTACATTTCGCACAGCCATTTGCCCGTGTATATTCACATGTGTAAGTCTCAACCCCGGTCACTTGTGACACCGCCCGGCACCCTAAATAATCTACTTATTTTTCCAACTTTCATTGAGGGGGTCCCACTGTTCATTTCTGCTGTTACGGAACAGAAACGTGAGCGTATGGGAGCGTGTCATGTTCGTGACCGCTGCCCTCCCTGTTCGCAATACAAATGGCACACACCTGCTCCGACAGAACGACACCTCACACCATCGTAACATCGATATGTCGACGCGGTCGTCCGTGCGTTCTTTGCTTCATCCACGTCTCTCCTTCCCGTACTTCGATCCACGTGATTTTTCTTGTTTTGCTTGCGACGCGCTGCTCCTCCCTCCTTCTATCGCCATCGTTGCTGGGCTCCTTTTCCTCTTTCTTCCCTCACCGCACTGTAACTATAGCGTCGACGGTATTCAGCCGGCCATGGCAAGCCGGCGTGTGCTTGCCTGCCTTTATCACCGTTCTCTCCTCATCCGAGGTAAACGCGAAATATGACGTCATGAAGTTCCGTATGTCGGCCTTTCTGCACTTTGTCATCGCAAGAGACGACGAGGCCTCAATGGCAAACAAGGAAATTGCTGCAGCGAAGAGCAACCAGCGCAACCCTGGCAGCGACTTTCGCACTTATATCGAGAGCAACGACCCGGTCTCTCGCGAGCTGTGCAACGAGCAGATGAAGCGGGTTGTGCGCGCAGCATTGTCAGTCATGTTGCTGACATGAAAAGACGAGAGGATTGGGTAGATCGCTGATGGGGCCCTGAAGGAGAAGAATTATGGTGTGTCCCATATGGTTGGCACCAAGATCATTCCCTCTAAGGTCAGCAAGGTCTGGGAAGTAGTTCTGCCAGAAACCTTTTCGGCTGGACGCCCCAGAACCTTCGAGGTTTTCATGTTCTTTCACGCGATCAACGTATGCCACTCGTAGTGCGGCAGCCAACGTGTATTCGCTTTGAGGAGTATACATCAAACCAGAAATCGTCTCGCAATTGCTGCGCAGCTGCTAATTTGGGCGTGGACGAAGCTGGCGACTGCAGTAGGAGTTTTGGAGTGCGAGGCGTTAGCAGGACCTTCCCTTCTGTTTCGTCCGCATGCTCAACATTTTGTGGATCGTGAGTCTCGCACTGATGGCTTTGCACCAATCACGCAGGAGACCACACTGCAAGGGAATGGGGTACCGAGCGTAAAGGAGAGTACGAGCAGTACTATAGCTTAGGGTCGAGCTACTAAGAAGGATGTGGCAATCTGGGCGGTTACTAATCTGTTCGTGACGAGGTTGCAAGCCATCGTTACAAACGAAACTTTGTACGATGTCAAGCACAAAACCAACGAGCCGTATCTGAACCGCTTCGAGTCGCGCGATGGCCACTTGCCAAGGACCTTTGCCGACTTCAGCAGGGATACCCGGAAGGCCTTCGACTTCAGCGTGAAGTACTTGAAGATGATGGTGCCTGTGCAGAGATTATCGAGGTGGACCTGGAGCTGTCCGATGCCGATTTGGAAGACAACAGACCACGTCGTCGTCGGCGGGTCTTACCGTGGAGCACCACGCGCAGTGTGGGAATATCCGCACAGCCTTTTCGTTCTTTGTCTCCCTGCCTGAAAGAAGAGATGGAAATGTACCTACACGGTAGCGACAGCAACGTGGGGGATATCGTTGCAGACAGTCGTAGGGTGCAAGATAGGGAGGCTTTCCGGTCAACTGTCAACCCATCGGTACGGAGCCGAAAGACCCCCTTCGTGAAGCACCAGAACCAGCCAACCGTATTAGCCCGTCTGCACCGACAGAGGAGGTGTCCAAAGAGTCGCTTTCTGAGAAGAATGTATTGGCCGACCTTCTCGCGGAGCTACTCGGCGTGATGAAGTCGAACTGCCGTGTCCACAGCTGCACTTTCCAAAACCTGCCCAATCATCACACTGCCGACTCGGGTGAGTACCTGGAGGGTAAGCTCCACCTGCTGGTGAAGGACCTTCCGTTGACCACCGGAAGCGAGCGGAGTGCGGACAACTCTGCCGATGATGTCTTCACCTAAAAGGACATGAACGCGTCCATCCGATTACTCGACGCACTGCCTGTAAAAATCCGGCCACGGAATCATTTTCTGTAGTGGTCTACATCTCGGCATGTGGCTTTCGCGACTCAAGCGTTGCAGAGCAGAGGTATACGACAAGGGGAGCGACAGGGCCGATGTGTCAAGGGGGAGGCAGGACGAGGACTTCCAGTTTAACGTGGAGGACCAGCTGATGATCCGCGTCGGATCTCCGGGATATTATACGTAAGTACCGGGTATGAAACGATTTCGACACGACTCAGTCAACCAATGGGCTGTTCACTTCTGGCGGAGGAATGTGCCACCTGAAGTGTACTTCGCGCGTGTATGCTACCAAAAAGAACGGGTATGTGCGGTCTTCGCACGCAGCCTGGGCGTACTCTATGGATGGAATCCAGCGGTTGGAGCCCGGAGAGGTGGTGAGAAGAGCTAACGACGGTGGTCGCATGAAAATGCTTCCACCTGAGTGGAAGAGGATCAAGCATATGAGCGAGCTGGTGTTGCAGTATTCCACACCGGGGGATCTTGTGGTGGACGTGTTCAGAGGTACTTGCGCGACTGCAAAAGTATGCCTAGGGCTTCCGGGATGTTGCCGTTTAGTTGGGTGCGACAGGGATGAATACTCCGCTGGTGAAGCTGTACCGAGCTTGGTTAAAGCGTTACGCGAAAGCGTGGGGAGCACTGCGTGCGATATTGGTGGCTCTCCGAGGGTTGCGAAGCTTTGCAGGAGGAACTTGCCCGGCGTGAAACGGAATGCGTCTGCTAGGAGGGATGGAAGCCCTGGAGTTATTCCTGCTGGGTGCCTGCGGTATCAGTATCTACGAGCCTATACAGTCCGGCTTATTGCGAACTAAGCCGGGGAACCCATACTTTCCTTGCGCTATTCACGGGCGTCGGTGGGCGAATGCCCGGTGATGTACCACACCCTCGTAGACTTGCGAGACCCGCTCCCATTACGGGCGGTGGAAGCGGTGGCGAGGTGTGTGGTGGAGCGTCTGTCGGCGGTGAAATACGAAGGTGTGGGACTCGAGGTGTTTGCGGACCGGGTCTTCGCGAAAGGAGCGACGAGCCTCCCTTTCTATTGGCTGAACCTGTACGTAGAACCGCACGAGCAGATGCGGGAGAAGACGGAGATCCACGGAGGTGGAATTCGGGCGTTAGACAAAGAACGCTTCAAGCACGTAGCCCTTCTCGTGGAAAGGCGGGCTGAGTCCTATCAGCGTCCGAGACGTTAGTTGGACACTGCATCGCCATCGTTTTATGTGGCCAGGTTTGTGAATGACGTGCGGTACTTCCCTGGGGATGATGAGGAGCGAAACAGAGATACTCCTAGAGTGCAAGACACAAACGTGAAGTTTTACAACGGTCGCGGGGAATTATCGCAGAGGGCTCTACGCTCATCGAACACCGTTACGATCCGTGCGACGCGTGAGATTCTGAAGGGCGGGGAGCTGGTCACAAACTGCGACGATAAGTTCAACTGGTAAGTACGTGGTAAGAGCTTCCAACATAGTGTGTAGGTGAACAAACTTAAACAGTACATGCCAGTTTGAGAACCAGCTCCGGCGAGGAGGCCACACTGTAGCCGCTGAGAAAGTGTTCTGCTGAGTCGGAGGACCGGTCGGCCAGAGTTGTGGACGATTTTGGGGCCTCTATGGGAGAAAAAAGAGGTTTCAGAAGTACTGAAAATTTAGACTACGGGGGTGCCACTAGTGATAGGGGCTGAGATCTACACATGTGAGCACACGTGAGCGGATGGATGTGCGAAATTTAATCTGGAGAACAATATCCATCTGGCCATGTGTTTTCACATGTGCAGCTGTCAGTCCCTGTCACTAATGACACCCCCCTAGTCTGAGGTTTCGGTACTTTTTGGAATGCCTATTTACAGGACCTTAGCCCCTGCTTCCAGTCCTGCTGTTGAGGCTTATTATACTTGAAACGCTCGCAGGCACTCTCGGCGTGTGCATGGGTTCACAAGGGCCGCACTGATAGTGGTAGCCGCGAGCTGGAACTTGTACTGCTCAGTTCAGAACAACTGCGACGTAGTTTTCGAGCTTGTTCGTCTCACCGAGTCTCCTTCTGTCCTGTCGTGTCTGCGGCGCAGCTCTACATCGATGGCTCCGCTCGCGAGAAGGACGAAAAGGACTGTTCTGATGTATCGATCTGGCAAGCGCACCCAACAGCATGGGGAGGTGGACGATGATACCCCGGATGCGCCTGTCGCTGTGAATGCACCGAACTGCGAAGTTAATGCAACTCAGCGCCACCCGGCAGGCAGGTTAACGGGGATTGTCCAGCCGAAGACAACGCCGGCGCTTTCCCTGTTTTGGTCCACAAGGTGAACAAGCCGAAGGTGGCACTGTTCTGGCCACTCATGGTGCTACCATATCACTGGCAGTTCCACCAGAGCATGCTGCCGACCAGATGCGTCATTGTCGTGCGTCTATTCAATGTGACTATATGTCAACCACGGCCAGCTTCACCGTCCCGCCCGGAGTTGCGTCCGCTCAGCGCGTCCGCATGCCCGGCATTGCCGCCCCTGTGCGGTCGCACATCCGCCGCGGAAAGGGGCAAACTCACCATGGGACCTTGCGTTCTCCTGGTGCGTCGGGGAGTGATACCCTCTTGGTCTCCACATCCGTACATGCCGTCCCGGGCAACCGTTGAGACTACCGCTATAGCTCGCTCACAATCGATCTTGCGTGAGCAGATGGAAGAGCTACAAACGATGCTTGCTGAGGATATGAACAAGGTCAGGGTGTAGGGGCAAGACACTGCTGGTCTGAAAACAAGGGGCAACGACTACAAGGAGAAGGTACATCAGGCCGGTCAAGAGGTTCTTGAGGTGCGGATGACGACTAAGGCAACGCTTTTAGAGTTCCTATGACTAAAAGCCGAATTCAAGGATACCAAAGAGGAGACCGAGAGCCTACGCGTGGCTCGTGGGATTTCTGGTGGCACCCAGCAGGCCACCTCGCGTGACGGAACTGGACAAGGTCAGAGTCCCAAGCGTGTGACACAAGTGCGCGCAAAGTACGTTGCTGTTGCCAAGACCATCGAGAAGCAGATTCTGCAATGGTGCTACCGCCAAACTGCTGAGCTGGGCCCAACTAGTTCTGGTCCAGTCCGGAACTGGGCGTGTCGCAGGGCGGCGGGCGTAGCGAGGGAGCTTTCCGCGGACGGCCTGGAGGGTGTCCTGCTGATTCCACCGATGGTTCTCGCCAATCGTGAGGAGCGCTATACGCGTTCCTACCACGATGAGGCGACGGATCTGGTTGGAATGATACGTGCAGAGCTTGTCACCGGGAAGTGATCATCCTTGTCTTCGGTTGCCGATTTCCGCCGCGAGTGCCAGGAGGCTGCCTCAACAGACTACGCTCTCCGTGCAAGGATAAGGAAGACAATCTCTGCCGTGATGGGCTCGACGAAGCGAAACGCTCGGGACAAACTGTTTTAATGCCTTGGGTATTTGTTCTTGAAGTCGCGGAAGACGCTGTTCGTGTCGGACAGGGAGTGGGTGGAGCGCTCATCTCAGGCACTTAAAGCGCGGGTGAATCAGATGGCTTCAGAAGGGGAGCAAGGGGGTCCAGACTTCTTGTGGTGTCGACTCAGCAAGGTCGAGGATCTAGCATACGGTGATGACTCTGTACCGAAGGAGGTATATGATCTTGAGCAAGGTGATGTATTGGTTGGAAACGCTTTGGGGAGACATTTTTTTTCAAGCGTTCCGCGAGGACCATGCTCAACAGGATGGGACGTCCGCATATGGGCCTAACATGCCACCCGCACACCTGCTGGCCTAGCTGCCAACAGTGCTATCCTGCCTGCAACATGCTGAGGGCCATGGTAGCCAGCGCCAGCGCACTTAGAGCCTGACATTTTCCAAGTACCTGTTCTTGGCAACCACGCACAGATACTACGCAGCGTTTGTCGCGTTTTATGTCGCACTGTTCCGTCAGAGATGTTCCGTTATGTTTCTACTGTTGGGGGGACGTTGTGTGAGTCCGTGAATGAAGGGATGGAACGGTTTGGTGAAGAAGATGGCGAGATTTATTAGCAGGCACCTCTCGAGCAGCCACAAACTTGGTAAACTTGAGTTAAGGGAACCAATTTTGTGACACGGTACGGAAGACCAGGTTTCGGGATAAACTTTCTAGTATGCTTGGCTATATTTTCGACTGCTAAGTTGCACGCGCAGATCCAAGCGAGAGACCATGGGAACTTTGCAATGGCGCGTCTGGCCTGTCGAGAATTCCTGCCACACCTTCGGATTCTCCCCCGCGCGCTATCGTTGGAGTCGAGGACGAGAAACCTTCGATGTAGAGAAGATAAAGAAGGACGGAAACCACACCGGTATGTTCTGAGGTCAGTAAACAGAATGTAGTTTCCTAGTGTGTTTCATTCCAGTGCAGCGAGAATGGCGACTCCGTTGGAGGGGAGGGTTCAGGTACGGCTGGCCGTTCGTCAGGCTCTCTATAGAACCTATTTGTGGACAGATGATGGTAGACCCAGCGGAGCTGAGGAGTGAAAGGGGGGATGTGGAAATTTGACCGTACCACGCGAGCTGTCCCAATGATAGCCGAGGACTTGGACCGGCCAAACCAGGGAGAAGCAGGAGCTTGACGTCCTCGTCGCTGCATCTCTAGTAGCGGGACGGAATTGTTTGTGCGATTTAAGTTTTCATTTGTAGACCACCGCAAGCAAATTCATTTGAGAGTGTCGTCAACAGCGTCGATTGGTGAGATACAATCCATGTACCGAACGAAGGCCTACTCGTTTAGATGCACTGATTTACGGTCATGCATACGGAAGAGAGACAGAACCTGGGCCACTCATACAGTGTCTGTACGTTCTTCGTCGTCATAGGCAAGGTGCACGAAGCTGAATCGCTGCCTTCTCGTCGGGCCGAAGCGGCTATTTGCACAAACGTGCTGAATAACATGTTTCCGCATACGGTCGACTCGAATGCCATTCATGTCGGGAGCATAGTCGTCGACGGAAGGACAGAAGCTGCCGAGAACGTAGCCGCTTTCGACGATAGACATTCGGAGAGTGTCACAAGTGTGGACCGGATGTTGCTGGAGAAGCTCGGCGCGGGCAAGGTCCAGCAGCACAGTGGTACCCCGGCTATCAAGCTCGACGAGAAAGTCGATGCAGATGTCGAGGGCTTTACCGCGTAGCGATTGGAGTATCGTGGCGGTGAGGCGGTCTTCTTCGTTTTCGAGAAGTGGCATGGCGAGGGTTCTCAAGTGAGCGGGTTCGCGGACGTACATTCTGGAGTCTTTCCTGACAAGACGCGCCCCTTGCCTGTCGTTCAGGTACCTATGCCGGGTTGTAAGGCGACGGGGTTGGCAGACGGAGCCGACCCCAGTTCGAACGGCAGCAAGGTTTTCGGAATTTGGGATTCGGCGGACGGTTTCGTCCATGGCTGTTGCCCTCCGCTTGGAGGTGCTGAAAAAATTAACCTCAAAAATTCGTTGACCACTGAGCCACAGGCGCTGGCCCTCGTTGGGCCAATTGAGCGCACGCACATATCTCAACACCCCCCCTCGCTCATCGGACGCCAACGACATGGCGCGGGCCACAGCTCACACCCGGCCGGTACGTTCCCAAGTGTGAACCAATCACAAATCGATGTGCCCCAAATGTACCCCGCGGGAATTGAACTCGCAACCAGTGGTAACGTAGATCTGGGCTCATAACCTCATAAATGTAGGTCAGCGGGGTGGAGGGATAGAAACGACAACGAGGGGACGCGTGCGATAAAAGAAGGTTGGCTGTATTGCCGATCGTAATTCTGAGTTGCTCAAAAAAGACTCCTTCTATGCAACTCTAGACTGCTACTCGGACCGATCTACTCACTTCACCAACACACTACAATAACCAGTACAAATGACCGATTACATCCTTAGATCAACGGTTCAATCTTTACCACTTGTACATTCGTGTGTATGCGTCCTAAACACTACCATTTTACAGCCTTACTAATCTCAGTGTCAGCCTGGACGCACCTTGTCCGACGTCGCACATCATAGTAGGCTAGGTGCAGGTGAAGGTCACATGACACAGCAATCATTATGACGGAGTAAGGCTGGATGCACCTGGACTCACAAGACGAGAACAATCAGTGTCACGCAGTAGGGCTGCAAACACACCCACTCACAAGACCAGACTATCAGTATGAGGAAGTAAGGCTGGATGCACTTTGACTCACGAGATAACGCAATCAATACCACGGAGTAAGGCTGGATGCACTTTAGCTCACGCGACATGACTATCAGTTTCGAGCAGTAAGGCTGGAAGCACTTTGTGTCTGCCGACGCTAACACAATATGCCCCATTGGCGTGTCCATGTACGCGTATAGGCGACAGGTGTCCTGTGCTGTACTTGCACTGTAAACAAAGCCGTCCCGCCGAAATATTACACGCACATGGTGTACACTATCAAGTACATGCTTACATGCTTACTGTGGTGTGAGCACAGTATATAGGACAGCTGTACCCATACCATCGACACGTTGACACATGTAAACGCCCGATCCAATCACCCGCCCGATATAGCACTACAAGCCAATACATATGCAGTATTGGTTGCTAACTATCCAGAAATACGGGCCAAGTTCCAATTGGCATAAATTGTCGAAAAGTACAGTAACTTGGGGACCTTCGAAAAGGTCGCTATCGTCTCCGGCAACTTTATTTTTAACGCCAAACAGTGCCTCCAGAACCTTCTACGTAGCATGTGATCGTCATTCCAACACCCGCCCTCGATCACATACGCTAGGCACGGTGCACACTCGAAAGTCCCATGCGCCTTGCAAACTTGTCGAACAGAATGTGCCCGAGCGGTTTAGCCAACACGTCTGCCGGCATATCCGTACTGGCACAATGACCGAGTGATACGATGTTGCGACGCACGGCATCACGAACAAAGTGATATGCAATGTCGATGTGCTTGTTGCGTCGGTTGATCGACTCGTTGTGTGCAAGCGAGATCGTGCCAGTGTTGTCACACTGTACTGGCAAGGTCGGGTCGGAGCTGTACCCGAGTACGTCAGCGACGGTACGACGTAGCCAAACCGCCTCCTTGCACGTTTCAGTGAGAGCCAGGTACTCGGCCTCACATGACGAGGTGGCCACAACTGTCTGCTTGCGCGAGCTCCAACTGATGGCGCCACCATTCATAATGAACAACATGCCACTAGTCGACTTGCGCGATTCCTGGCATCCACCCCAGTCAGCATCGCTGTACCCAGTGATGTCCAGTGTGTCTGAAGCACTGCCGTATACAATACCCAGGTCGACACTGCTTTTGACATACCTTAGCACACGCTTCACAGCAGCCCAGTGTGACTGGCGGGGTTCTGCAGAGTATTGCGCGAGTCGACCCACTGCGTACGCAATGTCCGGACGCGTGCAGATCATGAGATATATCAAACATCCGATTGCCTCGCGATACGGAGCAGTGGTGGCCGGATCGTGGACGTCGAGTGGTGCTGATTTTGACTTGTCCTCACGCTGTATCTGCTCCATCGGAGTCGCGATTGGGTTACAATCCGACATGGAGAATCGTTCAACCACACTGCTTGCATACTTGCA
>JAUKWC010039188.1:0-13441 GCA_032356245.1 Endocladia muricata
AGGGAGTGCGGGTGATGGTGTGGTGTGATGTGCAAACTGGAAGGGGTGGTGGGCGGGATGGGTGGGGTCGTTGATGAGTAGCGAGACGTGTAGCTCGCGACGCAGTGCGGGAAGTGCGGACTGTTGCTGATGGAGTGCAATGGGATGCGTGGAGTGCCAGCTGTTTAAGGTGGAGAAGTCGAGGCAATGCTCGTGGTGGTGGAGTGTGGTGGTCAAACTTGAAGGGAAGGCGGGCGGGTCGGGTGGCGTCGTTCAAGACGGACGAGGCGTTCGGTATTCGATGCGATGCGGGGAGTGCGGGCTGTTGGAGGTGGAGAGGGTGAGGGAGTGCTGGTGGTGGTGGAGCATGGCGGTGAAAACTTAGATCCGTCCGAATACCGTAGAAGGGCTATTCATATCGCAGTACAGAAATGTGGTAGAACGCGACCGGGCGTCCAGCGCGCGCAGTGACCGTTTGGTAAAGTTTCAGTTGATACGCTGCGCAGGTGCACTTTTGGCAGTTCCGAATGCAGTAAACCTGCATTTGGAACCGCGAAAAGTGCCGTTGTTGAGCAGGAAAGCTAGTAACGGACTCGCATACGTCGCAGAACGCTACGTAGTAGAACTGCATCCCGGAATTCCACAGCCCGTAGTACATTAGGGAGTAATACTGGACCGAGACGTCCACTTAGTGCGGTACGAGGTCTAGTAATACCCGTGTTTTACTACACATTTTGCAGTTCCGGGTCTAGTATTACTAGACCTCCTACTGCACTCAGTGGATGTCTGCATCCATTTCCGGAAACACAGACGTATCCAATACGCGCCCCAATTGCCTGTTCGAAATGTTGTGGCTGGCGCAAATCACGGAAGATACTTTTTTGCGAACAAAGAAAGACTGCCTAAAACTCGTGGATAAAGCATTTAAGTACGCGCTGACACACCAGACATCTGTCAAGGATACGAGGCTGAGCCATCGATGTATCAGGATCATCGGCTTCGCGGACGCCTCCTTCGCAAACAACGCTGACTTGTCGTCACCTCTTGGTCACGTATCTTTCCTATGAGATCACACGTACAAGATAGTCCCCACCCTTTACAATTCTTATAAGTCAAAGCGTATTACAAACTCAGTTATGTCAGTCGAAGTAGTTGCATAACTGGATATATTTGATGCTGCAGCGTTACCATCACCCGACGTAGGGCGTCTGCTGGGCTACCTAATAGCAGTTCAACTATTCACTGCTAGCAAGTCGCTATTCGGTTTTGTCTCGAAAGGCTCGAGAATTTCAGAAAAACGGATGATGATCGATGTTGCCGCTGCTCGAGAGAGTTTCGAGAAGCAGACTATATCAGATATTGTTTTTGTTCGCTAATCTCACAATATCGCAGACGGGCTGACCAAAACGATGAGTCAGGCCTTTCTGCGATCGGTCCTTCCATCGGGCTCACTACATGTCGAACCCGAGGAATGGATAGCCCGAAACTACACGAACGGGTTACTTCTGTTGTTTTGTCTTGACATGCACGACACATCCACCGGATGGAGCTACTTGGCGAGCTTCCAAGACTCGAAGCATATCCCCTGTATCACCTCCGCAGGCCTTTAGCACTTCCGCACAAAGCACGATTGGATACGTCTCTTCACCAGCACTAATATCCTTTCGGTGGCGGTCAGCAACCACGCAATTCTCGACGACGTTTGCCTGTCCCAGCTGGACAATCCAAATCACCTTTCCTTTCTCGCACAACCACCTCGTCCTGTATTCCAAAAACTCCTTCCAAAACTGCTTCGCCAGGTTTCGCAAATTGCAAGCAGCTCCTTCAATCTTATCCATGGCTGCACGGAATACAGCAAGTTTGAGTATTTGGTCGTAGTTATAGAGCACCTTCTTCTTCGCGATGCGAGCCACCTCCACACCCTGTACCCGATGTACCACGTTCACAATCGTAACGTAAATGCAGTCTCTGTCCGAAGACACGTAGTATAACTTATCTTCGGAAGCTTTTAAAAGCCGTTTCGTCTTCTGGGTACTATCAAGAGCCTCTGGCCCACACACCGGAACGACATCTCCAGTATTTGCAAGACAAAACTCGATGACGGCTGAATTGGCAGCCTCAGTCTTTTTGTGTCCCTTGTCCCTGAGAAACGGCAACTGAGGCTTCCCACGACATTCAACCGACTGACCACTTACCAGCCGCTGTTTCCAAAAGGTGAGAAACTCGGCTTTTGAATTTCGTTCGGGCGTTTCCAACGTCCCGTTGTCCACAGTTTGAAACGATTCGTGGCCACTTGTGGCTGATGCACATCCATACACTTTCCCTTCAGCGAGCACCATTCCGCCACGATCGGATCTTCCATTCCTGGCCACATTTTGTTCGATTCTCCGGCACTTTTCGGAAGCAGGACATCATGCTGCCGCGTAGTTTGTAGTGTTTTTCTCTCTGCCAATGTCTGCGAAGTAATATGACTTCAGCATTCTGCGGTCGTGATCGCTGTCTCCTCCTAAGATGTCTGCAAGATCTTCTTCCACCTGCCGACGACATTTTATCTCCTCTGCGATCTCCCACAAATTCTCGCGTAGGCTTTTTGTTCCTACATCTTCTCGCCCTTCCCCTTCCTCTCCTGACATACCTCAGAACCCTCCTGACCCCGCTTCGTCGTGTCCCCTCTACCAGCAGCAGTACCCGTCAAATGGTATAGACATTCCCGAGGATATAGTCCGCCACTGGAAAATAAAGCCGCCAGAAAGGGGATCTGGAAAAGCATGGCCAAAAGGTCGATGTGACAAGAATCAAAACCTAGCAAGAATAGCGACGACCCCCACACGTATATACACTTCTTTTTTGCCGAATGTGACATTGATTGTAATCTTATAAAACGCACCAAAAAACCAGCACCCAAGATATTACGATTTCTCATGTTTTATCGAATCATTACATTGCATTCCTGAGCTGCCCCGTTGATTTCCTCCTCATTTGTGCTTCACACAGTGTGGCTGCTGAGGCCATATTGGAGGGAGTGTCAATATGGGGCGGTTCGTGTATACATGTCTAATCCCAATGGCATTTTTCGCTCGCACATCTGGACATTTCTGAGTGTTGCTCTACTCGAACGGCGCCAATTTTCGAGGGCGCCTTTTCTAAGCACAGCTTATTCGAAAAACCGCTCTTTTAGTTTTTTTTAGGCTACGTTTTAATTTGTCCATTCGGTGACGACGCCTACCGGCGCCCCGAACCGCTCGCCACACTTAACCAAGCTCTCTCGTCGGAACGGCCCCCCGGGCGACGAACAGGACACAAGATTTTAGAAGTAAAGAACGTTTAACTACATTTGCTTCTTTGCCTGGACACCACTTCCTTCCATCCTTTATCGCACCTCTCCTTACCCTACACCCGACGCGCGCCGCACGCCAACTACTGGACTGTACCGGAAGTCGACTGCACGCTAGCACTCCTGAGACTATTTCACGACATTGTGAATACTGTACGTTTTGCAATTTTTTGGTACCTCATTTGTGATTTTCGGCCGGTGCAGTAGACACTAGTTGTCTGGTGGTTTTGAGGAATAGCCTCGCCTCCTTCAATCAATTTTCAGTTTAAGCGTGTGAGTACCGTCCTTTTATTCGTGAGCAGCAGGGACAGGTCGTCCCCCTCGCCTGATAGGGTCCCTGTGCATGTTGGTTGGTACAGTACGGGCGCAGTTTGGGTCTATATTTTCGGGTGTTCCCCTCCCCTCGAGCCCTCTTCTTAAGCTTGCACTGTGATACCGTCCTGCACAGCAACTGTAAGAGGAGGGGAAAGTCCGATGAGGAAAACAGTGATGCTACTGTGGCTAGTGAGAACTACACAGGTCTATTCAACTACAGTACTCTGCACGTAGGGTGATTTCTAGGATGAAGCTGTAACTGCGGATACTATGAGGTCTCCTTCTGCATGACCGACGAAGCCAGTCTGTATCTACACTGTATCCGACGAAAACAACGGCAAATGTTTATAACATTGCATGCATCTTAACGTTTCTCCACTGTCACCACGTAGTTCCCGGTGTACCTCGCCGCACCTGCCAACTGCTTCATTTCAAAAGCACCCCCCTTCTTCCCAGTGATTTTGTAGTTCCGCAGAAGCTCGTCAAGCATGATCCTCATCATGTTAACCACGTAGTAGCGTCCTCCACAAGGACGGCCCCCTTCTTGCGCTGCTCCGAAGGGTGCAAAACCTTTCGATGTCAGATACTCAGTCTCTACAGTACCCTTGAACCGACTTGGATCAAATTCCATGGGGCGATCCCAGTAGCGAGGGTCCGTTTGAAGCGGATAAGTAGCAAGAATTACATCGGTCCCTGTTTCCAGTTTCTTTCCGTCGATCACCAAGTTATCCTCGTCGCGCACATCGCGAATTGTTGGAATCGAAGAAAATAAGCGCAACCCCTCCCGATAGATGTCCTCCATATTCTGACTCTGATTTTGCATATAATACTTGTACACGTCGTCCTCATGCGTGGCATTCTGTCCTATTATGCCACACATAGCGGTATGGGTATTGTTTGCTCCTCCTGCGTAAACGGCTCTCGTGGCACCTTCTGATTTCGAGAGGGGGATGTCACGATGATTCGCAATAACGTCTGTTGTGACATCTTTGAAGTGCGTGCATTGATCAATATTGGCAGCACGGTCTTCAAAAACTCCGTGGCCCCAACGTTCCATCTCATCTACCATCGCCTGGAGCTGCGGCGACCATTCGTGTTCCAGCTGCGACCCGGACTGGCGAACCGCATAGTCGAACTCTGGGAGGAGTGCATCGTAAATTTCTAGCTGGCGCGCTGTCTCCTCACTTGGCGCAACACCAAAGGACGTGTATGTAAACACATTCCACACTAGCAACCGTAACATCTTCCCGAGATCCTCAGTCTTGCCGATGTAGTTCTGCATGTGGTCTACTACAGTCTTCCGTATCATCGACTCCTGTTCGGGGAGGCGGTCCTTAAACATAAAGTGAGGCTCTTGTTTTGCGTACACATCCCAGTCCCCAAACGGACAGTCTCCGTAGCGACCGGGATGAGCTTGAAATGCTGCACCAGGATAGCACCTATTGAGAAGCGCGGGGGGACCCTCACCGCGAAAACTGAGCTCAACAGAACATTTGACGAAAAGGTCATAGTCACGAATGACGTATACCGTGCCGTCCTTCAAAGTTGTATAATCTCCTTCGGTGCTGTGTACAATATGCTGGAGGACGTATGGATCCGTCCCGAGCATACCGACAAAACTAGCAACACGCTCTGTGTTCCCATTACGGGGTAGGAAGAAGCGTTTGAAAGTGGCGACCGACATATCGGAGGCCGACGCGCGAAACAGGCGCGGGATCACCGTCAAGGCAAAGCCGACATCTGAGAGACTGAAGGCCATGGTGGGGCGGCGCGTATTCTTCTGGTACTGCGACATTGTTGGGATGGAGGCAAAAGGACAGACCTTGATGCCCGATGGAAAGACATATTTGCCGAACCTGCAGAAGGACAGTGTTTAAAAGTGTTCCGACTATCTTCCGCGTTGAAATGATTGAATCAGCCGAGACCTCGATCCAGATTCTGTGCTGAGAGTAAAATAAGTATAGCCGTAGTGGTAACGTCTAGATTATAAATTCGTCACACGAAACTCAGGTTCCAATGGCTTCAACGGCCCATCTTCCAGCACAGAACCGAACGCCCGTGATTTCAGCCAAAGACCGAGACTCGCGACTTTCTATGGTGCTTACGGAGGAGTCAAGGGTGCTAAATAAGCTTTGAAGAAACCCCGTCCCCTGCAAAACGTTTCCGATAAACAATCATTCGTCGGCAGGCTTCGTCCGTGTGCTTTGAGTCGTGATGGTTGAATAATTCATGTGAGCATACCTGCCTGCGTGTCGATATCTCGAACTTTTCTGCATCCAGATCGATGGAAAGAAGACCTCGCAGATATGCACACACTCGTTTTGGATAGAGGTATCTGAATCTGGATATTATCTGCCAGTTTTTATCAAATGGCGTTTGTCCCAAAGTGCATGGTGGGTAGTCATGCTTCTAGCCTGAATGATCAGAAACCCTTCGCAGAGATATTCATTCTCAGATATTTGTCTTCACCCGGCCCACTTGACAAGGGTGATGACAAATTCCTTGGCTAGTCAACATCATACTTTTATCCGTGTGCTCTAGCAGCATACAACTCTACTTTCACCAAGTGGGGGAATTTGTAAAGGGCTGCCCCCTCTATAACATGGATAGGGGCACGCTTCGGAATCGCCGCAGCAAGAGGTATATGGAACTCGCGGGCAGTCACGCCTGTAGATCGTGCAGGTTTGGCCGATACCAGAGCCCTAACCGCCAGTGAGACATCTGGTGCTTTGGATTCGGCGTGATTAAGGAAGCGGAGAAGCGATAAACCCTGGAACTAGCCGTGTTGCGCTCCCTCTCACCCATGTATACGAGAAAAAGAAACATTCTCTCAAATAATGGTCGATCGCCACGCCTAGCTAGGCACATCCCTGCTGACCTTCAGGGTCATGGGTTTTGTATAGTAAGTGAAGTCGGATACGCTGGAACGATGCACATTTCGGCAAATCCAACGATAGCATTTGTCACCACACAAACACAGGGAGTAGAGCCAAAACAGAGCCGATTAGCACAGTGTGTGGCCTGTTTGTTGATCCGGTTTATGTATGCAGGGCGAGGCAACCCCAGTCATGGCGTTCCTGTAGAGATCCAGACACCTGCACCCGGATCCAGGGGGGTAACTTGACACTTTTACAAGGGAATGCGCAACTGTACTACTGTACTGATTTTTGAAGGGTTCTGAATGTAGGTATGAGCATCCTCAGAGACAGTATGGCAACACCTTGTTTTGTGACTCGGTAGAATGCTGCTTTATATGTGTGAGGTGACTTCGTGGTCACAGTAAAGTTCCACTCACGCAACAACATGATACGGCGTGCCAGGTCGCGTTCTGGTTTTTTAATACGCCTGAATATCGGCACGCTGTGAATGAAATAAAAACCCGGTAGTATCTAAACCTGAGGCTCCTCATTTATTTGCTTGCAGGTGCGGCACCGCATCGGATGGGCCCCTGACCAGGTGGACAGTGTGGCTCATATCAAAGGGAACAGTATTCCACCATAGCACACCATTCTCCTTGTTGTTCACCTCAGACGCATGAGGAGCCCATCTCATATCGATTCGAATATTTCTGTCCCGCTGTGCATCCGCATATTCTCAACTTGTTGACACTTATATTGACACGCAATTAGATGTACAAAACTGCTCGTTTGGTTTTGGTCCCTCACCACCAGCCTTGCATAAACCCTAGCGCGTGAACGTCCCTTTCGTAAGGTTGCATCCCTCAGGTCATGCTTCGAGTGCTCACTGGTTGTAAACAGGTAACACCCTTTATTCCTTGAACGGTACCACCTACACTGATATGCTTCAGTGTGTGCCTGTGTTGCAAGCTGTGCGAGTGTTGGCGGCTAGCGCTACAGGAAGCAGGTGTCACGTAACGTATCGAAGTGTGCCACTTGATTTCAGCATTGAGGAATCCAGTTTGGGCGTCGAGCTGAGCAGACAAAAAGCAGCAGAATATAGCCGGGATGAAAAAAGTTGTTAATGGTGATGTGTCCTGGGTCAGCTCGTATTTCGCCAAATACCTCTCGAAAGAATTGGTAACACATTTGTCCGCTGTTGTGCGCGTCACAAGTGTTTTCTGTAGATACAACTTTTAGGTCTCTACAGGTGATTTCAAACCGGAAGGAAGCGTTGAGATTCCGGAACGATACGGAACGTACATCACGAAGGCATCGGTTAGTAGCTTGATACTATCGTAGATATTTCACGATCTAATTGCTTTATTCGTTCCATACTCATGAGACGATGGTCTTGCATGTTATATGATTCGTCTACTGTACTACTCATCGAGCTCCAACCCCAAAGATGAACGAAGCTAGCCTTACCATATGCATTCGATCAAAAAATTGCTCGAGTTCTCATCACGCTGTCTATATTCCAGGACCCTCGTCAGACATTGGTGGACTGGGGAATGTTCTTCGGAACAAGAAAGTCATACACAGGCATCCCAGCGAGTCTTTCCTTGTGGTTTCGTTCCTGAATCACTGCGCCAATTTGGCTCAATCGTTCCTTGAAAGCGAAAAGAGCCTCGTCTACCTCATCTGGAACAAAGCTAAGATCTCTCCCATACTCTCCAAGAGAACCCCATTGGAACGCAGCAAGCAACTCCGCAGTGTTCAGCTGTTTCTGAGCGGTGTCCAGGTCAGGAAGCATCTCTTCAACGAAGTGATCGATATCCTTGAATGGCTTTGCAGTTTTGGGAGCAGGGCAGGCACCAGCCATAGGCATTGCTGGGACGAACTGCATCAGACTTCCCTGAGGAAAGTTGAGTGCAGCATGCTGGACAGATCCAATGAACACGAGAGTTGCAATGAATCTGCCCAAGTACTCAACCGTCTTAATCTTTCCATCTCCCGAGTCTCCAAATCCAGGTATGGCTCCACACTCTGGATCCACGATTTCACGACACCAGTTAGCCAGCTCCTCATCGTCGAGAACGTCCTGATCACTTTTGTAGTATGCTCCCACATACGCCTTCACCCACTCAAGAATAGCATTCCAAAGCGGTATAGCGTCATCACGATACGGGTAGTTGAGCTTGTCGGCATCAAGCATGCCACGACTAGCCATCTCGACATCAGGCATCCAATCATTGAACTTGAATGGAGCGCGAATAGCATCTGCACAGAGCGATGTGGTAACTTCGATTGGAGGTGATGTAATGCGATCAATAGTTCCACCCGCTGAAGCTAGACGCAAAGACCCAAGGTAGTTGATGAATGCAGTTCCCTCGAAATGTACAGACATAAATTCTAGCAGCGGGTGGTTTGAAGCGAGTGTTCTTCGCATCGCACAGATGAATATTTCAAGCAACAAATGCGTGCGTCCCAAATGATACCGAGTTTCGAGCATCACAGCATCAGCAACCTGAACCGTGCACTTGGCTGCAACCCAAGTTACAGAGTCAGTATGGCTGGGATTGGATGTGTACATGGGATACTCATCGCTCTGGCCACAGCGAATGGCAATCGGAAGAAGAGTAGTTCTATCATCAGCTACTTTCGGGACTGCAAGGAGCGCGGTTGGGCTGTATAAGAACATATGTTCTTTCGAAGTTCCGTCCGGCAGTGTTCCTGATGGAACACCATCATATTCTTTGTAGTCAACGTAGAATAGGCGATTTTCCTCCTTCGCCTTCGCAATCGAATCATCATCGAAGCCCTTGATTCCACGGAAGATATCATCGGTCAATTCCGGAAACATCTCGGTTGCATCTACAGTGAGCTTTCGAAGATGCAAAGGGCTAGGTCCAGCGACCCGATACCATCCAAATATGTCATCACGCAGGAACTGGTCCATGTGCGAGACTCTGTCCGGTTTGTACACCATGAACAAGTCCTTGTATTCCTGAAAAGAATGCCCTTTTCCTTCGACGCTGGATCCGAACATGTTAGAAACGTCGTCAGTCAAATCCTTTGCAGTCGATTCATCGAAACGCCCCAAAGCGAGCTGCTTGAGAACGTATGCAGCCACAGAACCTATGCTGTACAAGAGGCTGGATCTTTCCTTCTGGAGTTCCCCACGAGCGCCACTGTACTTTACGGCAAGATTGTTGGAAATCACTCGAAATATGGTTGACGCCATACCCTGCACCCATCCGGCTGACGGCTGCTCCTCTCTAGGGATACCTTCAAGCATCGGAGTGTCACCTATGAGTTCTCTACTCCAAATGTACCGCTCTTTGACATCTTGGATATCCTTGGTGCGACCTTTCGGATCTTTATCGTTCTGGGGAAGTGTGACGGCATCAGGTAGAGGAAAGAATGTGATTCCAAACAGCATTCGAACGTTATCTGCCTTCGTACATGGTTTCTGATTCTTCGGTTGGACTAGGTGTTTACGAAGTGACGGGCACACATGAGAGAACGAACTCTTACTGAGATGTGCAGAATTTGGGGTAGTCGGGATGAAAGAGCCCACGAAAGCCATTTTGCTTGTGAAAAAGACGCCTTGTGTCTGTTGATTGTCAGAGTGTCGGCGTTGGTGCGGGGACTGGGAATGGTTCAGAGTGTCGTTTTGAACTATATAGCCACAACGCTAATAGCTTGACTGCCTAAAAGGTTAGTTGGCAGGCAGAACAGAGAGAGAGGGACAGTCAGGAGCTTCAAATCAGATTAAAAACTGCATTCACGGTACGTAATTCATTTCTGCCAATGCCGAAGCAAGATATTTCAACCTGCTGAGGTATTCTCAATAAGCCTGACTTCACGAATCACAAGTCAGTGTGGGAATCAAACAAGATTACGTTGGAGAATGGGATTAAGTGTGTATACGCAAACCTGGCTGCAGCAATACCCTATGGAAACCTTCCTGTCGCAAAGTTATTGAGGTAACGACAGGAACGGTGCATTAACCGCGAGTTTACTCATATTGCCCCAAGAATTAGCTTTGCAGTCTCACGATTGAATATTTCAGACACAACTTTATACTTACCGCTTCCTCCAAGCCTGATCTAATATTACAGAAACTCAACGTTCGTAAACGGCTTTGAACGTCGTTCTCCGAATCACTAGCTCATACATACTGCGCAGATTATGAGGGCGGTGTGATGTGTATGGTGCTTTTATCTCAAAAGGGGTTTCTGAAGATGTGAAGTCGCGACTCTTTCGAAACGTTTTTTAACAAAGAAACTGTAAAAGAGGTTGTGGCAGCACACCTACCACCAGGTGCCTTTAAGTTCAACCGGGGACGGCCATTTTCGATCACGTAGAGTACACGCGAGGACTTGAACAATTTCAGTTTTTTTTAATGCCCAACCACTTTGGTTGCTGTCACGATACTTGTACGACCAGTCGTGAACAAAAACAGCGCCCATTTTGCACATGGTTATTTTGGGGGTAACGCTCTCTGCTCGCGATTGCTGTGGGCAGGTAGTGAGGTATGTTTCATGCTATAGAGGTATGCTTAATGGTGGTGTAGAGATATGTTTAATGGTGTAGAGAGTACTGTATGTAGTACTTGCAAAGTTCCAGAGTCGCTTTTTGGTGCAGACTTCATCAGGGGTCAGCTCAACATGAGCTTTTTCCCCGACGTAGCAGAAGCGTTCTTTCCTTCCCTTTCACCGCTCGGAAAACAAGCAGAGTTCCGTAGCGACAACTTGGAGGTCGATCATAATAGATCTTGTGATTGTTATTTTGACACGTCTGTTGTTGACAACCCGGGTCTCAAAAGGCCCCGCATATCTCTCCTGACAAAAGCGCGAATAGTGGAGAGATTTGAGTTATCTGTTCCAAAACGCACTCTAAACCCCTCATGAGCATCGAAGAGAAGGCTCCGTGTCCTTGATGGGTCTCACTCGCAAATGTGAGTATTTGTGCTATTTGCATGCACGCACCCAGCCTTGACACTACTTTCCCCACGAATCAGGTCGCATCTCTACTTGGGAGTGTACTGTACATCATCAACTGAACATCCCTCAAGACATGCCGGAATTCTTTCCCAGCGGTAGTAAGCGCCATGCTGTCACACGCACAGGCGCAGGTGAATCGAACCTTGCAGTGTCACTCTAAACTTCCATCACCGCTTTATACCAAGATTCGAGATCGTTCTAGAGATCACTTGAGATCGCCTGGGGGCAGAGAGTCTAGTGCATATGACACGTTTCCTGTTTAGAGGCTTGTGGACTCATTCTTAGATGAGCCCTGGTTTGTCGCACCACACTGCGCCCGCTCAAACCCCCCCCCCCCCCCCCCCCACCCCCCCCCCCCCCCCCCCCCGGGCTGAAATGAACAGAATAGCATAGCCAGGCTGGGATTTCTACTCGTACAATGATCACTTTGGATGAGATAGTCCAAACACACCTCATAATCTACTGCTCACCCCAAGTACTGAACCCTGCACTGCTCTGCAATCAACTGTATATAAATTTGCACACATGCCACTAGACGAGGCACTTCCTGCTTCTACACCGTTGAAACCTTGGTTCAAACCTTTTTTTCCAGTTCGAAACCGAAAAGTAAAGCTGCAGAAAATGTCCGCTTTTGTATCTTCATTCACTTCTGTGACCTCGTTCCGCAGAAGTCCTGCAAGAAGCAATGTCTGTTATCAACCGCCGCGGATGACAACCCAGAGATCGACAGCTCCAGCCAGCTCAGCTTCTGCTAAACCTCTTCCGGCCAAGCGCCTGTGCATATTTGCTGATGGTACTTGGAACACGTACGTAATTAATGATTCTTCTTGAGAGGCATTCGCTTGCTGCGTCTAGGTTTCTTGCTAGTATGCCGTTTTAAACTTTGCTAACATGGCTTTCATTTAGACCCGAGTTGGAGAGTCTTACAAACATTTCCCTACTGGCACAGTCTGTCCAGTATGCTGGACCTAGTGGCGTTCCCCAAATCGTCTTTTATGACCAGGGGGTCGGTACAGAGGGCGACACGATGGCTCGGTTTCTCGGCGGGGCAATAGGCACAGGAATCGATTTAAACATCCAACAACTGTACACCTTCCTCGTCATGAACTACAACGAAGGTGATGAAATTTACATGTTTGGTTTCTCTCGCGGAGCCTACACGGTGCGCTCCCTGTCTGGCATGATGCACGAGTCTGGATTGCTGTACCGGAACAAACTCGATTACATAAAGGAGGCGTACGATCTGTACCGGGAAAACGTGGACGTTGAATCCGAGCGGGCAGTGGAGTTTCGCAGGAAGCATGCGCGTCGTGTCCCTATCAAGCTCCTGACGTGCTTTGACACTGTCGGGGCCCTTGGTATTCCGACGTATGCACCGTTCCCGTTCAACTTATTTCAGAATGTGGACAAGTACGCGTTTCATGACTGCACGCTGAGTCCAGAGGTAGAGAATGCGATTCATATTGTAAGTATTGACGAGGAAATGGTGCCGTTTGAGCCGACACTGATGGAGGCAAACCCCAAGGTAGGGGACAAGCAATTGACGCAGGTGTACATGTCAGGGCGTCATGGGGGCATTGGAGGCGGCAATAAGGCGGATGAACCTCTGGCACGCAATGCGCTGAAATTTGTGTCCGAGGAAATGGGGAGAAGGGGGCTAAAACTAGACGTAGACGTGTCGATGCTGCCCAAGGAGTATGTGACAGACTGTGTGCCGGGAGGTGCTGCGCCGCGTATGTCGTTGTTTGGACTGGTTGGTTTGACCATGGGGTTGCGGAGTCGGAAAATCAAGTCGGCAGACATGGTGCATCCGTCATCACGAGAGATGTATGAGAAGCTTGAAGGCTGGCGCCCCGGGGCTCTGGAGCCGCACAAGGATAGCCTCCTCGGCAAGGATGTGTAGTTTCTTTCAAAAGGACTATAACTTGCAATGAATCGTAGTGTTGCGGAATCGAAAGAAACCC
>JAUKWC010039199.1:0-13438 GCA_032356245.1 Endocladia muricata
CGCCCCCCCCCCCCCGCCCCCCCCCCCCCCCCCCCCCCCCCCCCCGCGGTGGGGGGAACAAAACTGTGGCAGAGGGGCGGAGAAGGGCACAAAACTGTAGGCTCGTGAGGTGTTGCGCCACACAGCGGGGCATGTCACGCGCCAAGCGTCAGAGCGTGACCTGCTCCCCTTCACGCACCATGGTCCAGGGGCGAGTTCAGGGGCATTGATTCGCCGCTTAACAAAGCAGGGTCATCCTGTGTGACCCGTCATCACGAGAACGTACCTGTTTCTCTGCATGCCCAAGCAACATTGGGGCAATCGAGGGTCTGCGTGAGAGGGAGCATATCGTGCCGCGCTGAAAAGACCTGCTGCTTCGCCCAGTCGACGAATCTCAACCAATTTTCCATTTTACTCGCTTTTCTCAACCCTGTCGCTCTGCGATGATAGCCGCATATTTTCTCCGGAGGAGGGCATGTTTCGAAAGGCTGTCTCTCGTTTGTGACGACGTGTGCAACAGCGGCCGCCCCAAAGTGCCCACTATTGAACACTTGCCGCCTGCAAGTAGAAAAATAAAACAAATACTCTGGTTGCCGTCACACGTCCACCGCTCCGTCATTCCAAATTTCACTCAATTGCTTTGATGCCAGCAGCAAACCAGCAATTTTCGACAAGTTGCTTTTCGACTCCCCAGCCCCAAAATAAAAAGCTCTGCAACCTTGAGACGATACGCAACTACATCCCAAAGCTTTCTATTGAGCTCCAACAGTCCTTCGCTGAACCTCGTGATAGCCCCAACGCAAGCCATTGCCTACGCTTCAAGTCTTCCACCAAGGACCGATCCCCCCCCTTGCCTCCTTCCTCAACCCATCCTCATCTCCCCCTCCTGCCACCACAATTTGCTTTCCCCTGCCCACCCATGCATTGCCCGCATGCGCACTGCTGGAACGCGCATCTCGCGACTATAGTCCAACCGCAACACGCGTCACAAGCACCGTGAATTTGGCCTTTTCTTGAACACTGTTGCTCGGTTCGTCACGCTGGGAATGACGCAATGCACACTCCTTGGTCACCCCTGCATTACAGCACTTCTCTCATCACTCTCCCGCCAGCTCGGCGCGCCTCGCTTTCAACCGAACACGCCGGTTGGTTCACGCTGCGTGAGCCGCACATGTTCAACATTCGCTGCTCAAGTGCAGATAGCTTCAGTCTTTTGCGCACGATCCGCATTCTTCGCTTCAAGGGAATAGACGGGAACAGTCGATCTGGGGCATGAAGGCCGGAATTGGGGGATGGTGGGTGTTCTTTTTCGTGCAGTCAGGCGCGTTGCGAAGTGGAGTGAGGGTGATCAATGCAAGGTCAGAGGCACGTTTGGTGTCTGGCTTGCGTCTGGGAGCTCTCTGCCGGTGAATTATCATTCGGAGAGGGGGGCGTATGAGACGGGGCATTAACGTCAGAATAAATCTTGACGAAATGGGGAGGGGCGGGGGGGAATGGAGTTGAGGTGCCCATGTGTCGAAGGAGGGCGAATAGTTCACCATGCTTCGCTGAAACGATGCGAGCTTTCGGGCCACGGGGAGTGAGGGTATTTCCTGCAGACATTTGTGTCGGTGCGTGGCAAAGGTGCAGTGAGGCAGCATGACCCATGTCGTATGCACATATCATGTGAATTTTCTTCTTGTTTGCAGCAGGGCGCTGTGCGTGAATTCATTTGCCATCGCCATACACGGTGTGATGGATTTGTGAGGCGGCACGTTGCAGTAGCGCGCAAGACACGCATGGCGACGACCGAAATGAACCCCTCAGTGATGAGGCGGGACATGTTTTGCATCTCCCTGATCTAGTCCGTTGCCGCCGGGCTCTTTTTGGTAATTTCCCATGTCTTCCGCATGGGCGTCGAAAACGCCAGTTGAAGTGGCCTTTTTCCGCCCACGCGATCATTCCGCGCCTTGTTGTGCGGCGCACGTCTGAGATCTTTAGACCGATAACCGTGCAGCACGTGCATAACGACCTGAAAACTTATTTTGAGAACATGTGTGACATCGCACTCCACACTTGCCAGCATCAGCGCGAACAACAAGTGTTCGTGCCCCTTTTGATCTGTCCAACAAAACCTACCCCGCCTTTAAAAATATACCGCTCGTAATTGAGGGTACTGTCGCACCGTTGCACTCGGTGCAATCGTTTCGTTGTCGGTTCTCACAGATGCTTCCACATGGACTGCCGAACCACTGCCGAGATTGAACATCCCCCCATAAAAAGTATCGAAGGTGAACCAGCGAGAATATTTGCACAATACAATTCTCGTTCGTAGCCCTCCTCTAAATCTAGATCTTCAAGAGCTGCTAGCGTAACCCCCCTTCGACCGTATCCAATTGTAGTGCAGCTCATACCAGGCCGCTGAGAAGCGCTGCAGCGGCCTTTCAAGTAGATTTCGTTAGTTCCCTCTCCGTACGAAATCCTCGATTTGCGAAGCAGATCTTCGAAATTTCGTCCTCTGAGAGAAGGTTATTTCCAGCGCTATCATTATTCTAGACAACCATCGAAAATGCAACGCCTCGAAACGGCCGGAATGTCTCAGTCTCCGCAGTTGATCCAGATATTGCCACCGACATAACCACAGCATATGCTATCGTCCTCGTGAAGCTGGAAGTTACTCTTACAGGACCTGACAACATGAGTTGATTGCAAACACTCACGAGTGATATTCTACCTATTTTCTCTAAATCATTCATGGAGAAATTATCATCCGCTACGACCGGAGAAATGCAGCAACGTCATTGTGTTTCATATCTCTATGTGACACGCTTCACAGCGAATGCAGTTATCTTGATTCCATTGTACAGAACAGTAGAACTGATTTCAAGATTTTCCAAGTCTCACTTCGCTTCTGAGGAAGAGGTAATAACGTGAGAGATGTGCAACAGACTGTACAACTGATCCATGTACCCAAATACGTAGTTTCTGTAATGATCACCCTGGCATGCAGCCGGCGAATACGATAGCCATAAAAGCCATCCTCATTCTCAGGTGTTACTTACTCGCATGAAAGAAAAATCAAGAAATAGGTTGTGTTGAAGGGTTCAGACGTCTCTTGTCAGCCCAAAGCATAATGCCAAGGGCCCTTACGGATTCAATAAAACTACAGCCCCAAACCAGACCTACAGCTTCTTATTTGAACCACTTGGCAAACAGGCATGCCTCGCACATAAAATCTGACCTGTGAGGGATCCCAACCTTTGTTCCGGGCGATACGTCGCCGATTTCGAAGCTCACTTTCAATTCGAGTTGTACACTAGATTTAGGAGCATTCACAGTGATTTGTATGAGGAACTAATACAGCAATTTGGATGCTTCACGATATCACCATCACACTGTAGACACTAAAGATCGATGTTACAATTTCAATGTGATCCGAAGCCATTCTTCTCACTCGGATTCTGATCATGGGAAAAATGTGGTATCTCCAGTAAACTATGCAGCACAAGCAGTTGCGCCGCAAGAGAACTTTTGCAGAAGTGTATTGACTTTGATATCGCTGCAGCAGGTCTCTCGAGTAACTAGTGAGTCCCAGTGGGCTGCAGATTTCAATTATATATATATTTACCCGTCTTCGTGTTGTTTGATGTGAGAATGACCCGGATCGTTGGAAAATACATTCGTCAGGATCAAAATATACAGTAAAGAAGAAAACAGGACTGAAATCATCTCTAGGAAAACGCGATCATTCTGCTGCTATGTATCGCAAAACTTGCTATGCAGCTTGTTATCACGCTTGGGTTGATTAGACCTCTCACGTAAGACCGTTCTACTGTCGATTTCAAGTGTGGTAGCTTGGTCCCCACTTCAAGGACCGCTCAGCGGACCATGTGATCTGCGTCTATGATAGTGTGACGATGTATTGTGAAGAACAATGCGTGACGATAAGTATTTATTAAGTATACTGAGTGGTACTATATCATATATCAAATAACACTTCTTCTGGTATAGCACAGGAGCCGGTTTTTGGGACAAAATGTTCGCTTCGTCTGTACATTTACGGTATATTCCGTTAGAAAGGTAATACTGTATATTACAGTACGGCATTCTCTGACCACAGACCAAGTGCAACAAGCAACACGACACCTCTAGTTAGGAAGCTCCATGTTGCTCCAGCGGGCTCTAGTGTCTATCGGACATTGCATTTTGTCTCATAGAGCTTGGCCTCATGTAAGGCCAACTGTCCATCAAAAAGTATCCAATGTATATAATACGTATGAGGCATATGCTAGTTGTATGACGTGTAGTCTACATCCCCACGTTGTATGATACCAAAATGCAAGTATGCAACCCCCGTTGCTCTAGAACCCTGACTGCGCGAAAAGTCCTTCGAGTTTTTCTACAGATCCACCCTGCCCAGATAGAATACTCCAAGAGCTCCAAGTAGACACCAAGAACAGCCTATCTAGATGTGTCTTTGACCTTTTAAAGTCCTGGTAAAATACGACCTCATATGACGCTATTGGACTTCATATGAGGCAGTCTGGGCTCATAAGAAGCTAAATTTCCTACAGACACTCGAGAAAACCAGATGATTAACTGTAGTTATGCAAGTTTTGTAGGCTGTTCAAGCAGTCCCATTTACATGTATTGCTACCCGCGGGACCCTTCTTCCTTTCATCCAAAAACCAGGCAGTCTTACAGGAGAACTTTTAGTATAATGGTTCAAACTGTGCACCATTTCAGCGCAAGGACAGTACGGTTTAAAGCTAAATGCATTCCTCTGTATACAGACCAAGGAAAATCAATACCTTTTGTCTCCCAGTACAGATAGACTGCTCCCATGAAGTTTCAGGTCCGTTTTGGAATTTTTTTGTTCTCTTGAAGAGCTCTAGAACACTCTCATTCATCTCTTGCACGAGTGCACAGTGCGAATGTCGGGGGCGGATACCCTTGTTCAGGACGTCGTCAATGTTCGGTACCTTGTCGCTATGGGTCTTGATGGGCGGCGATGAGAAGGCCTTAAGCAGAAGTTGGTAATCATATCGCGCAAAATGCCTCTTCCGTAACGCTTGTTCCTCACCCGTACGACTGGTCGTATATCTTGCTGAGAGCCTGAATCATGACAGGAGTGTGCATGACTGTTTAAACATTGTTTGAGAAGGATAATAATGTTCTCAATGTTTGGGATGTCGTGATTGGGTGCGTAAACGGTGCGCTTCTTTTATCTACTTGTCACAGTAGTACTCTTCGGAATATATGAAGAGCAATCGGCAATGGAAATCCCCGTCAGGCAGTACAATCACTGATCTGCATATAATGTAATCATCGTGTTCAGATGACATCATTTCGAAGTCATAGAGCAAGCAGTATTACAACGAACTTGGAGACTGTAAAAGCTACATCGAAACCTGAAATAGATTACAAGCGGAACTACATCGTAACGAAACTGTGACTGTCTTATCCCACATCACAAAATTAGTCAACCGCCTGATCTCATGAGTTGTAGAGTAGTGTTCGCTTTTATTTAGTCCCCCGGGTGTCATTTCTGTAGTTCTAAAAGTCGCGTCATCCGGTTTTTGTCTAGTCCACATTTCATTCTCCTCGGACGCTCGAATATCTCCCGGCTCCATACTAATACCCGTGGCACACGTCCCACAGTAGCCCCGTACACGTGCCTTTCTAGCGATCAGTGTAATAAGGCCCTGCGCGCACCATTCACCAGACCAGTCCCCCTCCCCCTCCCCCCCGTTCACGCTCATTTTTGCAAGCCCTGGTGTATTTGAAATTGGCCGCAGATTTTGAAGGGGAGCGTACTGCGCGTGGATATGTAAGAATTGGCCATATTGGTTCTTGAGTCTCCTCGACGAAAGTAAAAGTCAAAACCGTTTTTTTCCGAAATTTCTAGGGTCGACCCACCGCGCTTGTTTCCTTCTTCCTGGGCCATCTCTAAGTCCGGATGCGAAATATATCCATGCGGTAGTGTTGCTGGCTCAACATCCACTGGGGGGGGGGGGGGGGGGGGGGTAGTTCTAGAGTACTAAAATATGAGCAGTACAAACCCGGTCATGTTCAACCATGTTTCGGCTCCACTAGAAGTTAATAGTGATGCTTACTTCGGAGGACATCCTGTTGTTAGAAACGGGTGACATAGACGTTACTGCAACTGAACTGTGTTGAAACAGCCTCGTACTCGCGACAGTATTCGGCGTGCGAAAAAACGGATGACCAGTTCCTGGTGCCCGAATGTGCACGAACTAATCAAACGAGAGCCATGGTCTGATCGTAGAAAGAATGCGTGTAATGCCGCTTACAACCGGCAAGAGCTGTACGGCACTATCGTAGTGCAGGTTTGGAGGTGGAATACAAGCTGCTGGTCGGAATCGGATTCCTTAGCTTAGACAGGTGATGGAGCTTGGCTCCTCGAAGACCAGCTGTTCAGCAGCGAGCACATCGCCAACATTGGCATGGTAAGGGTAAGTAGGGATTAATGGCATATGTCTGCATAGAAGGGGTGGGGGAGATCCTTCCAGGGATCCAGGGTACCCGCCGACCACGGACTAAAACAGTCCCCGAAAGAATCGATAACGGTCCGGGATGGTGACAGAATTGCTTTCGGGCGCGCGCTGTCAGGCGTTGGTATGCGCGATCGCTCTAGGCCGCGCCGCGTGGAAGCACATGAAGAGTTAAACGCTGAGTCCTCAGATGTCGTCAAAGTTGAGCAAAACGGCAGCTGGTTGGTGACAAAATAAAAGGGTTGCTGGTCGGATAGGAAGAGAATGAAATTTTTACAGGAAGATGAGCAAAACCTCAAAATACAGCGACATCGGCTATAATTATCGCAGGAGCTCTGTAGTAACGAGCAGAAAATAAACATGGAGCCTACGGTCGTAAATCCCAATGGGGATGGCGCCGACAAGCAGGAGACTCCCGACTTACGGGGCGTACACCCAGACAATAGAGGGTGCTCCAGTGGTCGTGCCATGGGCCCCCTTACCTTATGACTGGCAGCTTGTCGCAACAGAAAGGAGAGAAGTGTTTCCGAAGGGAAGGTAGCTACGAATTGCTGTGAGGACGTTCGTGTCTGTGAGCGCGAGCCAGATGGCCCTCAAATCGATCATACGCCGTCAATCGCGAATGAAAGAGGGCGGCTAGCTGCAGGAAGAAGTGGGCCTCTCTATAAATACTAAGAATAGGTTATCACATAACTGACCAAGTATTTTACATGCAGACTCAGTCCTGCAACTTGTATGAACACTAGGTCTACTGTCAGTGCAAACAGTTCACGCTGACTCTAAACATGTAGAAGTACAGTGCAGCAAGTACGTCGAGAATTAGTTCTGGCTCAAGTTGGAATAAATAAAAATAATGAAAATAATCACAGTACTTAGTAATAAACCAAAATAGTTACAGATTAGAATTTTCACATTTCGACTTGCCGACGGGCTGCGTATAGTCAGCGCTGTTCTGTAGTCAGCCCTGGCGGCTTACTCAAACTTAAAGAAAGCTCATTGGGCGACAGGTACCCTCTAAATGCAGTGCAATACAAGAGCAATCGGTGAAATCGGCACGATACCGTCCTGGCCGTCGGCAGAAAAGTCCCCCACCATGCACGGCTCACAGCGGCAGGTGCAGCGTCTGACTGGAAAAAAATGTCTCCTGTTGACCTCAGCCGTTTCGTGGTGGTCCCATCGCAGAATCTGCTTCTGGATGGTCTTCGCAACACCACCTTAGTTTGTCGTCATTTGGATCATACGCTTGCGGATTTGACTATTCCCGGTTGCTGCACGTGGTGTAGTCTACTGCATGAATCCGGAAGTCCCGCCAGACACGCATAGGCTGGCGTTCTTTCGCTCAACCTCCCCGAACTGGACTTGTGCTTGCATGAACTTGGAAGATGTTGCCTTGGTTCGGACACGCACCTCAAGATACTCTAGATGGGTTTGCCATCAGTTCTATTTGTAGTCACTGACTCTTGCCTAGAGACCAATAATCACTCGCCCCTGCGGGCTGACCTTTTTCGTCTGCTCGGCAGGCATCGTCTGGAGCTCTTCGATCTACCTATTAGAGACCGACTGGTGGCGAGCTGCATCGGAAGTGTCAACCGTTCTCCAAATCGAGATGGACGACTGCAAAGACGAAGAGCATCTCACAGCCGATACGTCTGTGTTTCCAAAAATGGATGCGGACGTCGACCGGGTGCAGTAGCGTAGTAAACCTTCCATCCGTACTGTACATTTTGGAATGCCATGGAATGCTGACATCTGTGGCATTCAAAAACGTGGAGTTCGCGCAGTAAGGCGGTTTTATCGCAAGGACGCCGACTTCCGAAAAATAAACATTTTCAATTGCTGCTTTCAGTAAACGCCCGCATCCACTACCCGCAGTTCATTTCCTAGTAAAAAAATCCAGATCGTACTGCGAACTGTGCAGTACACTGCAGTTCTGCAACTCACCTTACGCACCTCAATGTCACAAGACGAGCCATAGCCTGCCTTATGTGGATAGGCTTGCCTTGGACCCTTCATACTCTTAATTTTCTTCCAATGGATTTCGCGCCATTATACTAAAGACCGCTACGCGCAATATGCGCGATTTTTGGCTCTAGGAAACTGAGTATTATGCTCGGAGATGTTCGGATGCACTGGCTCACCCGGAATCTTGCCGACGTTAAATGGCAACAGGTGGTGTGTAAAAATCTGCGCTCATATCTCGGACAGTATTGTAAACATAGTGCAACGCAAACAAGAACTAACATGTAATCCGCGTAAGGCGTGGCACATTCCAAGAGTGCTGCTGGACGACGTCAGTTTAGTGCGTGCCGAACATGATACGTTTAAAGGTACGGCGGGGCTCAAACCTAGTGGTTCTGTCCTTTGCGATGCGTTCGTGTCGTAGAGCCTGCGCTGTGCATCGCCCTGTCACTGGTTAACAATGTGTGCACAAATTCATACACCTGGCACCGCGTGGGTTGCGCCGAAGTGTTCCCAATTGCAGCGCAGAGCTGGCGCGTACAGTCGAGTCGGCATCCTTTCATACGAAGCAACTTTCTTCCTACGCTGTACGGCCACCCACCCTAAAAATCACGTGGGAAGTACAGATGGCAGCACTTCTCTCTACCCTTGCCGTACCCGTGCTACTGCTGGCCCGTGCAGAACGGGAGGCACACACCTTTTGTGCTGAACAGGTCGTATGCGTATCACACGAAGCGTTGAAACGATCTGAACCTCGAGTCCGCGTCAGAGAGAGGTTGTAAACGTGCATTTCGTGGTGTTGAAAAGTATGTAATTTTGAAGATCGTTGGGGTGTAACCAGTGACAGGGGCTCAGATCTGCAAATATGAAAATACATGGGCAGATGGATGTTGTTTTTCAGTAAACATTTCGCACGTCCATCTGCTCATGTGTTTTGTCATGTGTAGATCTCAGCCCCCGTTACTAGTGATACCTCCGTGGTCTAAATTTTCATTACGTCTTAAACCTGTTTTTCCAGCGATAACGGCCCCAAAATCGCCCACTCTTCTGCGCGACCATTCTTGCGGCTGACCTCAAGTCCTTCTCAGCCGCGACAGTGTGGCCCACTTGCCGGAACCGGTTCTCGAACTGGCACGTAGTATTTGAGTCTGTTGTACTTCACGCTATTCAGACACTCCTTCGTATAGCTACCAAATCTTCCTGACTACATGTCGGAACGACAATCAAATCCTCGGGGTCATCGGAGTCCAAACCATCATCTGTCGGACTGATCTCCTCTGCCCTACCACTCCCGTCCGCGCCTGAGTCCGGAAACCAAACCACGTCCGCGTCGTCCCCACTGCCCGATTCCCCACCGCTTTCATTACGCCTACGACTAACACGGGCCATCTCACTGACCGGGAACTGCGGTAGCCCTCTCGGTGCGTTGAACACCTGGTCCGGGACACCTTTCCGTTCTGGCATAAGGTACACATGGTACCGTACCGTTAACTCATCCGCAATGCGGTCCTCATACCCAGCCTCGGCGTGCGTGAGATGCCCATGCCCGAAAAAGACAGAGTCAGGTGGCACAATGATCTTCTTCATCTTGAACAACGCCGCCGCTGCCACCTGCTCGCTCTCCTCCCCGTATGCAAACACGTGTGAATAGTCACAAACCCACGACGAGAAGGCCACTGCCCCGGTCACGACTGCGAAAATGCCCAGCGTCTCCGCTCTCAATATCTCGTCAAAGTCATTGTGCGGCGCTTTCCGCGGGCAGTCCTTCCCTGTAACCGAAAATCGACCCCCCGTCTGAGGTATGACCAGCTTCTTGCCAGGTATCTCCCTCAGACCGACGTAGGCAGCAAGCTGACCCACGCACGCATCTAGCTGCGCAGGCCTTTGCGAAGCCCACACCCAGTTCCCCCTCGACATGCAAGATTACATCACCAGGCTCCATGTACTGGAGTAGCGGGCGATTCGCACCTCCCTGTTTGCTGCGTCCCCCTCGTTTTCACCCTCGTTGACAATCGGGTTCCACCAGGTCTCATTCGGCCCCTGTCCCAGTGCATCCTACCCGTTGAATGTGCTGGCAATGAACGAAACCAACTTTTCGACGGGGGAAAGCTTCCACTTGGGCGTCAACATCAGGGGCTCGAGGCTTCCGCTCGGAATGCCGCTGAACTCAGCGAAATTCTCAAGGCACGTGTAGCCGAGGTGCTGAAGCTGTCATTGTCACCTCTCAAAGTAGGCATAGCCTTTGCCATAATCGTCACCCCCGTCTGCTGCGTTCCTCCAGAAGTGTGTCTGAGGCCGGTTGGGCTTCCAGATGTCGGGACCCGCATCGATACCCTCAAGCTCGGTAAAGTACACGTAGCTCCGCATGAAGAACTGAAGCCGATGCATGGCTACGACGTCATTGATGGAAAGGGACAAGTGCGCCTGGTGCTCAATGGGGATGTGGATGGGAAGCAGCAAGAGCATCCGATGCGGTTCTCTCCCCCCCCACACCGTCAACTCCTCTTCTTCGTGATCTGGCGAGCGGACGTATGCCAGATTTTCCCACGTTTAGGGTGCTTTTTCAAGCATCACGTTCTTGTCCGCAGTGCCGACCGGCAGCTGGTTTGGAACCTCGTTGTCGAACTTCTGCGGGGCACCTTCACGTTGACCCCTGACCTCCGGAGGCGCCTTGGTCTTCTCAGCGACCCCTCTCGTCGACTGTTCCACTGCCCTTTTCACTCCACCAGACATCCCGGACTACAAAACCACATCAAGTCGAGGCGTTGACTGCCAGGAGCGTGCAACCGTTCTCTCCCCGCCAAGCACCTTTGTTGCGGGCATCAATGATAGGGCCTTCCGCGCCCGGACTGCAAGCTCGGGTGCAGTCGGGTGGGAAGCAGGAGGACGCTTGGGAGAGCGGCGTGTAGAAGGCACAGCAGCTGGGGTTGTCACACGACCCGGGGCCGTGTGTTTGCTGCGGCGGGAAGCAAAGTGCTGAGAAAACATATTCGCGAAGCGAGTAGCGCGGGCCTTCTTGCGCTTCTCCAGATCTTCTGTAGATTCGTCGTCTCTCTAGGAGAAGGAGCGCGTGTTGTTCAGATATAGCTTTTTGACGGAAATTCTGAGGAGTTTCGATTGAGCAATTTCAGTCCCCAGAAATTCGTCACAACTCAGACCCTTCCCCTTGCCATACTTCTGAAACAGTTCTAGGCAGACTTGGAAAAGCTGTCGCGCGCACGCGTTGAAAGCTTCAGATTCAAACTTTCCGTCGCGGTCTGCGTGGTTGATAATCCGCGACGCGGAAGTCATGAACAGAGCTACGACTCGATGGCTCTCTGACCAAAGATGCTCATCATCAAGGTGAATGATGCCGAGGTTCTTAGACGTCGAGGTGTCGAAGATCAGGCCGCGCAGCACTTTCACGAGGCCTGAGTCTCGGAGGAAAATCTTCGCTACGTGTACATAGCAGCGGTAGGCAGATAGGCCGGCCACTTGCAGCAGAATGGCCGTGGGCATTGCTTCCCCAGTTCCTTTCTGACTCGACGCCAGTGGGTCCATCTCGTTCTCCACGGCGAGACCCGGCATGAAGTGGATGACACTCATGAGGTATTGCAAGAACGACTTGTCGATGCGGACCGGTCCGGTGGAAGTGTTCTGATGGGACGCGTCGGACATGATTTCCGTATCCGTCATGTCCTGTCCATTCTTTCGGCGGTTAACACGCACGAGGGGGCGCTTGCGAGCCCGTGCCGTGCCGTCCTTTTCCTCTTTCAGGCTATGGAAAGCTTGGCGGCGATGAAGGCCGTGCATCATGGCACACTTTACACCTTCGCGCAACACCTTGCCGTCCTTCATTGTCTCGTGAGCGATACTCGGTAGCGAGCGATTCTTGCACCGTCGCACTGTGACCAACCTGACTCCAAGGTCGTACTCGGAACCACACTCAACCATGCTGGCCTGGAGGCCGTTGGTGGTGGCGTCCGTGCTCTCGCAAAGAACGCCCTACGGCTGTATGGTGTGCGCAATATATACGTAGACCTCGATGAACTCGTAGTCGGCCTTTGTGAAAGTCCTGCACGATATCGGCTGCTCTTCGACCTCCTCGGCAACCACATCGGAGTCGTCACCATCCGATCCCTCTGGTGCCGGAGAGCGGTCGGACGAAGGGTTTGCCTCGCTTGAGGCGTGTCGGAGCAGGATTTTGCGTGGTGGCAACTCCGGTGGAGAGGTCTGCACGCCCGCGTCAGCCCCGAATTCATCCTCCGTTGCCGCTGGCTGCGATTCCGGCTCCAACTGTACCCCAGGCTGCGGCTTGTTGACCGACATGAGCGCGTCGCGGGTAATGGTCGTGATGCGAAGTTTATTCATTAGTTTAGAAGTACGCCACTTGCGAGAAAGGATCAACATTGGGAATGAAGGAGGAGGGATTTTATAATGGGAAGGCGGACAAGATGAAAGAGGATCCGGGTGAGGGGGGGAGGGGGGGTGGACGGGTGACTGTTTGGAATGGAAAGACTGAGAGAGAAAAGTGGTAGCGCAGGAGGGGTAGGGGCACGAGGGCCATGGGAGATTGAACAGGCACGGTTGGCGGCAGCTATCGTCGCTGACAAAAAGAAGCAATTCTGAGCATGCCCCAATAGCTGCACTTAACATTTGAAAAGCTTGCAATTTATAGGATCGGTGGGGTGTCACTAGTGACAGGGGTGGAGATCTGCACATGTGAAAATACATGGGCAGATGGATACTGTTTTTCAGATTAAATTTCGCGGATCCATATGCTTATGTGTTCTGACATGTGTAGATCTCAGCCCCTGTTACTAGTGACAGGCCCACACACCCTAAAGAATCTACTTGTGTTTCCAAGTTTCGTGAAGGGGGCGCTACTATTCGTTACTGCTGTTACGGAACAGAAACGTGAGCGTGAGGGAGTATGTCGTGTTCCTGGCCGCTGCCCTCCCTGTGTGCGATACAAATGGCATAGACCTGCTGCTACAACACGAATCCTAACACCCGTGCGATACCAA
>JAUKWC010039210.1:0-13437 GCA_032356245.1 Endocladia muricata
GTCTGGGCGTCAGTACTGAGATTGGTGGGGTTGTTGAAAAGGCGATCGCGTTCTACATTCCCCCGCACCACCGCCTCAAAATTTGCCACTTGCTGCTCATACTGTGCCGCTAGTTCAAGCTGTTGAGCCTGCAACTCAGTTAGCTGTTCGCAATCGCTTTGCTCACAGGCAAACAGCGTTTTCCCAAAGGCCAAGAGATCACCGTGGGCCTCCACCACACGCTGTTCCGCTGGGGTGTATTGCAATCCTTCGCTGGTCCAGGTCGCCCGAGTGGTTTGGCTAAACTCTCGCAGTTCTTCTAGCTTGAGCAGGTCCAGCACTTGTTGAGCTTCGGGAATGCGGCCCTGTTCTAGGAGCAAGTCAGCCAGGTAGCGATATTGATTGGAAACGGTGTCGGTGTAGGACTGCTGAAGGTTGGTTTCTAATCCCGTGATGTCGGCGCGAACGGTTTCGCTGACCTGAACGGATTGCTTGAGGAAGGCGATCGCCAACTCGGGCTGGGTCTGTTTTGCCAAGGCATTCCCGAGGTTGTAAAGAGAGATCGCTTCCAGCTCGCGATCGCCAATTTCCTGGGCAATGCCCACGGACTGCTGAAATAGAGCCTGAGCCTGATCGTAGTCTTCAAAGGACTCATAGACCGTTGCCAGATTTCCCAGGCTGCGGGCTTCTCCCAGGCGATCGCCAATGTCCCGTTGAATCGCGAGGGATTCATTATGAAAATCAATGGCCTGCTCGGGTTGGCCCAGCAAGTAAGATAGGCTGCCCAAGTTGCCAATGGAGCCCGCGACGCTGCGAAGGTTGCCCAGTTCGCCCAGAATCACCAGGGCCTGCTGGTGCCATTCCACAGATTGCTCATACAACCCTAGAGACTGATAGGCGTTGCCCAGATTGTTGAGGGTGATGGACTGGGCAGGGCGATCGCTCAGATCCTGCTGGATGGCGAGGGCCTGCTGGTGGAAGTCAATGGCCTGTTCGTATTGGCCGAGGTAGCGGTGGATGCTGCCCAAGTTGCCCAGGGAGCTAGCTTCTCCAATGCGATCGCCGATCTCTCGCTTAATTTTCAGTGATTGCTGGTACAACTCAATGGCCTGCTCATACTGCGTAATGGCGGCGTAGGTCACGCCCAGATTATGCAGGGAAACGGCTTGGCCCCAGCGGTTGTTGCGATCGCGCTGGATAGCCAATGATTGACGATGGAGCTTGAGCGATGGCTCGTACTGGCCCAGGTCAAAGTAAGCCAAGGCGAGGTTGTTGAGGGTCTTGGCTTCTTTGTGACGATTGCCCCTCTCCCGGTGCAGGGTTAGGGCCTGCTGGTAAGCCTGTACGGCTCGAGTGGATTGAACCAGGGCTCTGTGAGTGTTGCCCAGGTTGTCGAGAATTTTAGCCTCCCAGAGGCGATCGCCTGCTAGCTGTGCCAGCTCCAGTGAAGGCTGATAGACCTCTAGGGCCAGGTCATAGCGACGGAGAGCGACGTAGGTTTCGCCTAGGTCGTTGCCAGAGCGAGCCGCCGCTTGGACATTGCCTAGCTCTAGGGCAATGCTCAGGGAGGCTTTTTGGGCTTTCACTGCCTGCTCGTACTGGCCCAGCTCGTGATGGGCTAGGCCCAGATTTCGCAGCGTCAGGCTCTCACCTAAGCCTTCGCCTAGGCTCTGATAGAGGGCCGAGGCTTGCCGATAGAGGTCGATTGCCTGTTGATATTCGTTCAGGTTCTCGTAGGTAGAAGCAAGGCTGGAAAGGGAGGCAGCGATGCCTAGCGGGTTGGAGATCGCCGTTTGAATCGCCAGAGCCTGTTGCTGAAATTCCAGGGCGCGCTGGGGCTGATCGAGAAATTTATAGGCAGTCCCAATATTGTCTAAGGTTGATGCTTCGAGCGCAGAATCCTCAAGGGCGCGATAGAGCGTCAGAGCCTGCTCCCAGGATTGCAGTGCTTCGGCAAATTCGCGGTTCTGAAACTGCGCTAAACCTTGCTCGAATAAGCCTGTTGCCTCTGCTCGTGGGCGATCTACAACTTGGCCTTCCGTGGGCTTGCTAATTGAGGAACTTGTGCCTGGAGAGTTCCTCTGGGAAAGCGCGGGAGCCATTGGGCGACCTAGGCTCCCAGCCGTGAGGAACAATACGGTTAGCGCCGCGATGCTGAAGGGTGGAGTCGGAAAGCGCAAAAGGGGCTCCCAGGTTCTGCCAGTAAATTTTCTGTGCGAAGTGCTTGCTTAGCTAGGCCGGAGATAAACCTGCTATCAACAGCTTTCCCAATTGCACCCCCATCGTCAGGATTTTGGGAATTTGCATCTCCATCAATCTTGCAACTGGCTTCGGATAACGCTGATCAAATCATCCAGGCTGGGAACGAGGGGGATGCTGTAGCGATCGCACACTACTTCCACGTTTCCCTTACGCCAGTAGCCATCTGGGCAGCAAACTATGAGCCTGCCGCTATTCGCAAATAGGCCCAACTCCAACAGAGTAATCGGGGCTTGGCTGCTAGGTGCAAAGTACATAATGATTAGGGCGACTTGGTCTTGGGCATTTAGCTCCCATTCCACCTGCTCTCGAAATTGGGGATTAGAGATGCGCTGTTCCCAGGATGAATCCCAATGGTCACGGCGAGGATTCAGCAGCGTTAGGTCTGTGTCTTGTAGAGCAGTGGCGATGCTGGCCTGCCAATTTTCCGCGCTGCCCATGTCGATGGAACCGGCTAGAAAGACGGCACGGCTGAAATCAATGTTTTGCAGCGGGGCAGGGGGCTTAATCAGCTTCATGGACTTCAACGGAGATAACAAGGTCAGATAGCAGATGCCTGTACAACTTCTGAATGATGCTGTCTTGTTGAGCTTGCCACCGTTTTCGCTTTCGCCTCAGCTTGGCTTGCGTTGTCCCAGCTAGCAAAATCACAGCTAAAGAGAGCAGCGCCAGGGGAATCCAAATGTATAAAATCCAGCGGCCCCAAGGAAACAAAGCCGCTAGGGTACCAAACAGCAGTGTGCCCATTGCCGTGCGGATGATCCAGCGAACAAAGTTGGCTTTGAGGCTGAGATGAATTCCAGACTCTAGCGTTTCTAATTCGTCGTAAACCGTGTCACTGATTTTGTCTTCAAGACCCATTGCGATCGCGTTGCGGTAAAGCCCCCATAGCCTAGCTGTCTTTGATTGCGATCGCCCATTCCTTGAGGCATAGGCTTGGGCTCCATACGCGGGTGGCCCAAATGCTGCATTCGCTCCAATGCTCTCGATTTGCCATCGGAAAAGCCGCTTCCTCGCTTGAAACACAAAAGCCCTGCTAAGCAAAAGCTAGCAGGGCCTTGAGATGCTTTTCAGCACCCTCTAAGCAACCTAAGGCTACGCACTGGCCCAGCTAAAGGCCACCTTGTCCTGGTGCATCTCGCATTGCATCAGGTATCCACAACCTCCGTCTCCGAAGGAAAAGGGGATGTTTTGGTCCGACTCAATTTGGAAGATAAACTGCATCCGCCCAGCACAGACGGGGCAGTCCGGATATTCTGCTGACTGAGCCCAAAACGGCCAGCCCGAGAGCTTATCGCCATCGCGAGGAATGCTGGGACCCTTCTTCTCTAATGTTTCTAGGGCCTCCCAATCGTCATCAGAAAGGTCGACGCCCATGCCTTCCGCTTCTTCGGGGTCTGGATAGTCGAGCAGCTCATCCCAGCCGACGATCATCTTTTGGGGAAACGCTTCCATTGCCGAGCCCATATCATGGGCTTCGGACTTGGCATCCGCCTCTGTGGGATGGACAACTCGGGCTAGGCTGCCCTTACTGTAGGGGAACCAGGCTTCGGTTTCTACGGCACAGTCAGGCTCTTCGCTGGTGCAGTAGAACAGTTGGAGCAAGCCATCGCCGAAATCGCCCTGGAGATCTTCAGGAACCTTGTTCAGGTCCAGTTGCATGAAAAACTTCATGGGCTCATTGCAGTTGGGGCATTCGGGCCAGGGTTCCCCTAGGGGTAACCAGGGCTCCCCACCAAATTTGGACTGGGTGAGGGGTCCCGCTCCCGCTTTGATACGGGGCTTCCAGGCAGGACGCTTGTAGGGATTGAGAGCCTTGGGGACGGTAGCCATGAAAACTGCGATTGAAGAAACGAACCTGTCTACCAGTCTCTAATAGAAATGGTTCCGATGAACAGGTTTAAGTTGTAATTAATCTGAGCTAAATTGCTGAAGTTCTCTCTCTACCGTCGTTTTAGCGATTAGATATAAGGCTTGAAGCTCGTGGGGATTGCTCACTTTGACCGCCCAGGGTTAAGAAAGTCGAGCGCTGCCTGGATTCGAGATTCATAGCTTTCGGCAAACTGCTCAAACCAAAAGCCATCATCGCTCAAGGGATCTAGCTTATCCAGCCAGGCCTGGGCGCGGGCGATTTCCTGGGCGCGTTTGACTTTGGCCTGGTTTTGGGCCGCATGGGCGGCTAGCTGCTCTTGGGTGAATTGTTTGAGCCGCTCGATCACATTGGGCAGACCGACAGATGGCGGGGGAGAAGAGCGGGCCTGGAAGGGGGCAGAAGCCGGGGCCGAGGAAGCTGGAGGGACATGGCTGCCTCCGCTTGGCTGGCCTATCCCGGATGGCTTGGAGGTTGGTGAGCTGTTGGCTCCATGGGGAGTGATGGGTCGGGAAGGGGCGGAATGGGCTGGTCCCGAATGATGCTGTGATGGTTGGCTAGGTGCGGGTGCAACTGAGGGAATCGGGGGTGGCTCAGGGCGAGTTGCTTGATCCAAGGCTTCCAGCTTGGCAAGAAAGTCGTCGGTGCTAATGCTTGGGCTCGCTTCCTCTAGGGCAGGGATTGGAGTAGGAGGCGACACGGCCTTCAGCTCCGGTTCTTGCTCAGGGGGATTTGTGTTGGCATCGATCGCCTTCAATTTAGCGAGTAGCTCGTCTTTGGGATCCATGGCGTTAAAGTTCCAGTTCTCGCAGCCGCTTGCACCTAGTCCTAATCTAAGGAATGGTCAGAGCAAGCTGAAAGTGCAGAATGCCGAACGACAGGCCATGATTCCGAGATCAATCTTGAGGTGGATACAGTGCAATCGAAGATTCAAAGTAGTTCTATGGGAAGCCTGACTTCAGGAACAGTCTTGGGTATTACATTTCTTTGTCTGCTTTTTGGAGTGGGCTGTCGTGAAACTTCTCCGACTTCATCTGCTCAACCAGCTGATGTGATTTCCCAGCAGGACTGCGAGGCCAGTGGGGACTTTGCTTACGTGCCTGCGGGGGAATTTGTGATGGGGAGCGATCGCGCTGAGCGAGACTACGCCTACCGCATCTCCGCTGAGGCGACTGCCGATGGCCCTGAAGCCCAAGCCCAGGCCGAAGAGTCCCTCCGCAGCAAAGGCTGGTTTGACCAGGAAGCCGACCGAGAGCCAGTTGCCCAAGACGCCTTCTGCATGGCCCGCTCCCCGGTAACCCAGCAGTCCTACCAAGCCTTTGTTCAAGCCACGGGCCATCGTGCCCCGGCTATCTCCGAGGCGGACTACAAGCGCCAGGGCTTCCTCGTTCATCCCTACAGCGCCGTCCAGGAATTCCTCTGGCAGGATGGTCAGCCTCCCCTGGATAAAGCAGAGCATCCCGTCGTGCTGGTCTCTCAATCTGATGCGGTTGCCTTTGCAACTTGGCAGGGCGAGCAGGATGGCCACAGCTATCGCTTACCCTCCGCCCAGGAATGGGAAAAGGCAGCACGGGGAGACGATGGGCGTTACTTCCCCTGGGGGAATGATTGGCAAGATGATGCTACAAACTGGAGCGGCTCAGGCCTAGACAGTACCAGTGCTGTGGGTCAGTTTCCCCTGAGCCAAAGTGCCTTTGGTGTCGAGGAGATGGCCGGAAATGTTTTTGAGTATACCGATAGCCGAGCTGGGCAGCGGGTGGTGATGAAGGGTTGCTCCTGGGATGATTCGCCGGGCTTTTGCAGAGCGGCCTATCGCCACAACCGTCCACCCGAATCGCGGCATATCTTATTTGGTTTTCGCCTCGTGCGGGAGCGCTAATGGCAAGCCTGGAGTCGCTTAAAAAATAGATTAAGTAACCTTCCAAAGCCCGGATGCAATGCGCTTGCATCCGGGCTTTGAGTTTCACTATGAACTTGTTTGCACTTCCTTCACCTTGCTAGGTAAGGGCTCCGCGCTGGGGCGTAGCTTGAACGTGACCAGCCGTGCATATTGGGTATTGCCTGCCTCGTCCTTGCCCTGGGAGCGGCTGAACCAGATCGCGGGTTCAAACTTATTTGCTGCGCTGCGACGCACATAGCGATGGCCCCGCCACAGGACTGTGGCCACACCGTCTCGGTCTTCCTGCTCGACGGTGGCATCGATCGCCCCCCAATCAAAGGCCCGAAACTGCGTCAGGCACATTTCATAATTGGGCGAAGCATTGCTGCCATCCCCCGCTTCCACTGCCGAGGCAATGCGCTCTAGCAGTCGATTCTGCTGGTGAGCTGCGTCGAGGAGCTGGGCTAATAATGCCTCGCTGTCCCCATTCTGGATGCTGGGCTTTTCGGTGCGCTTGGGTGGGTTGTGAGCGGGCTCAGTGGCGTGGGTCATGGCAAAACTGGATCAATCAGAAGAACAGGGTTGTTAAACACTGGCGATCGCCCCTGACGAGACCGTTGTGCAGCGAGGCATAGCCTTTTAGATATGCTATCTAGCTGCACAATCCTGCTGCTTACAGTTCAAATGTATTGACGGCTTAGGTCTATCATGCCCAGGGAGATCGGCAATCCACCGCTAGAACCCTCCGGAAGGGCGGGCTGGGATTCGCTAACATTGAGTAGCGTAAGTTTGGGCGATCGCAGCAATCTAAAGCTGCTCAACCCATCGCATCAACTGATTCATCAGCATTTGGCCCTATCCCTCCCTATGCTCAACCACCTCTTTTCCGCCTCCCTACTGCCTGCTCTGGACAGCCTCATGTCCACCCAAGGCATCATGGTCGTCCTGTTGATGGCCTATGCCGGTGCGATGTGGATGTTCCTCTCCAGCGCGCCAAAGGTCTACACCGTCATGGTGTCTGACCTGGGGCTGGCGCGAGATATCTACGAGGGCATGTTGAATCTGCCCGCAGCGGAGGTGCCTCTGCATTACTACTACAACTATGAGCAAAGTTTAGGAGCAGGCGGCATGGGGATGGACCCTATGTACATGGGCTCTAGTGCCATGACTGGGCCAGCATCCATGGGGAGCGGCGGTGGCGCTCAGGTGGCAGAGGGGTTGTGGTATCAACTGCGCAAGAATACTCAGCTTCATGTGATTGCGGGCGCTAGCTTGGGTGAGAAGAATCGCCAGCGCCATGTTTGCTTTGATCGCGAGTGCTTGGATAACTTGCTGATGCGCATTCAGACTCGGGGACTTAAGTATAAGATTCGCAGTGAGAAGCCGCTGAATTTCTTACTTAAGGATTACGATGGGCAGATTTTTGAGATGTCGGAAGTGGCGAATTAGGGACTCCCAAATATTTAATCATCCGATTTCTTCGAGCAATTGCTGGAGAGGCTCATACCCCATCAGGGTTCCCTCCTTGGAGGGAGTCAGGGTGGGTTGGCTTTGTCTCCGAGAGGATGGCTTAAACAGCCAACCCACCCCGCCCTTTGGGCACCCCTCCCAAGAGGGGATTTAACAGCCACGGACTTGGACTATTTATTTCTTGGAAGTCCCTAAGCATTGCGTTCTCGAGCGATGCCTTGTTCGCTAGTCGCTCTGCTCTGGAGAGGTCTTCATCCCATAGTTCGCTAGAACCAAGGCAGCGATCGCAAAGTCCATCACTGCCGAGCCCAGCAGCCCCACCACCGACTGCACATCTCCATACTTTTCGGTGTAGATATAGAGCCCTATGTTAGCGATTCCAAACAAAAACCAAGTCAGCCAGTCCACTCCCGCTGCTGAACGCTTGCGAAAAATCGCCGTTAATTGCAACAGCGTGGCCGTGGGAATAATCACAGCCGGGAGCCAGCCACAGAAATCAATTAGCGTAGAAGGCATAGCAAGACAACGTTAGGCCAATTGCAGAATCCCACAAAAGCCGGCCTTAGCCCAATGTCGTTGTTGCCCATTTGAACCTGATGCAGTGTTCTCTTAGCCAGTCTTCTTAACGAAAATAAATCCATAGAGCAGATATATAGAGATTCATTAGCAAAAATCAATGCTCACAAAGCAAATTGCCTAGAGGCCATTAGACCGGGATACTAGGAGGGATATAAAATTGAGCCGCTCTGTCTAGGAAGATTGACGATGACGCACATTGAAACCCAGTGCCTCCATGCGGGTCAGGAACCTGACCCAACCACCACAGCCCGTGCGGTCCCCATTCATCGCACAACCGCTTACGTCTTCCGTGACACTGAGCATGCGGCTAACTTGTTTGCCCTCAAAGAACTGGGCAACATTTACACCCGCTTGATGAATCCCACCCACGATGTGCTTGAAAAGCGCATGGCTGCTTTGGAAGGTGGGGTCGGTGCCCTGGCCGTTGCCTCCGGTACTAGCGCGATTTACTACAGCATTATCAATATCTGTAGTGCAGGTGATGAGATCGTCTCAGCCAATACGCTGTATGGCGGCACCTACACGATGTTCAAGGACATCTTGCCCCAGTTTGGCATCACCGTGAAAATGGTGGACCCTCGCGATCCCGAGAACTTCCGCACGGCGATCACCGATAAGACCAAGGCGGTCTTTTGTGAAACGGTGAGCAACCCCGGCTTGGAAGTGACTGATATCAAGGCGGTTGCTGATATTGCCCATGAGAATGGTCTGCCCTTGATTGTGGACAGCACCTTCACCACTCCGTTCCTGGTTCGTCCCATTGAGCATGGTGCTGACATTGTTTGTCACTCCTTGACCAAGTGGATTGGCGGCCATGGCACCGGCGTGGGTGGTGTGGTGGTCGATGCGGGCAAGTTTGACTGGACCGCAGGTAAGCACCCCCTGATGAGCGAGCCTGACCCCAGCTATCACGGTCTGCGCTATGCCCATGATCTCGGTCCCTTGACTCCCCTGGCCTATATCCTGCGGATGCGCTTGGTTCCCCTGCGTAATCTGGGTGCGGCGATCGCCCCTGACAACGCTTGGATGTTCCTCCAAGGCCTAGAAACCTTGCACGTGCGCATGGAGCGTCACTGTGAGAATGCTACGAAAGTGGCTGAGTTCTTGAGTAACCACAAGGACGTGGATTGGGTTCGTTATCCCGGTCGCACAGATGACAAGGCCCATGCCAATGCTAAGAAGTACCTCAAGAATGGCTTTGGAGCCATGGTCGTCTTCGGCATTAAGGGCGGTGCGGATGCAGGTAAGAAGTTCGTCGAGAAGCTTGAACTGTTCTCCCATGTGGCGAATGTGGGCGATGCCAAGAGCTTGGCCATCCACCCCTCCTCCACCACCCACTCCCAGCTCAGTGAAGCTGACCAAACCGCAGCGGGCATTCCTCCCGAGCTGATTCGTTTGGCCATCGGGATTGAACATGTGGATGACATCATCGCTGATCTTGAGCAGGCTTTGGTGGCCAGCTAAGTTGCGTTGACATCCTGCTGTTGCTCGCGTCAGTAGCTCGAACCGATCTCACCCCCAGTCCCCTCTTATAAAAGAGAAGGGAGAAGACACAAGAAAGTAGTGACTGTTTGCTGCTTTTGCGTTTGCTTCTCCTTCTCTTTTAGGAGTCGGGAGTCGGGGATGGGGTCGGTTTTAGGGTTTTAGTAGGTCTACATGTCCTAAACTTTGAACCGCGTTAGTATCTAGTCTCATCTCGCGCCCATTCTCCGCACCGCTATGACCATTGGTTCTGTAGAGACCCAGTTCTTTACCTTCCCCCAGCCTTTCCTCCTAGACTCCGGCGATGCCCTTGAGCAATTAACGCTCGCCTACGAGACCTATGGCACCCTCAACGAAAATACTGACAATGCCATCTTGGTCTTCCACGCCCTCACCGGAAGCCAACATGCCGCAGGTTATAACCCCTGCGTTCCTGGTGTTGAGGACCTCTGGACTAAGGAGTGTCACAACGGTTGGTGGAATAATTTCATTGGGCCTGGCCTAGCGATTGATAGCGATCGCTATTTCATCATTTGCGTCAATTTCCTGGGCAGTTGCTACGGTTCCACTGGGCCGCGATCGCTCAATCCCCAAACGGGTCAACCCTACGGGGGGGACTTTCCTGCGGTCAGTGCCTGGGACGTAGTGCATAGCCAACTTAAGTTGCTGGATCACCTCAATATTGATCAGCTACATGCCGCGATTGGTGGCTCCCTGGGCGGAATGTTTGCCTTGCTGATGGCTACGCGCTGTCCCAAGCGGGTGAGGTATGTGATCCCCTTAGCAACCGGCGCAGAAACCACGGTTCTCCAACGCATCCTCAACTTTGAACAGATCATTGCCATTCGCAATGATCCCAACTTCAATAATGGCCACTTTTACGATGGAGAGCCGCCTAATCAGGGCGTGGCCCTGGCCCGCATTGTTGCCCACAAGACCTTTGTTTCTCTCAATGTCTTAGAAGGCCGTGCCCGCAAAGATATTGAGGTCAATGAAAAAATCGGTGATTTTTACGAGCTCTCCCACCCGATTGAGTCTTACATGCTCTATCAGGGGCAAAAGTTTGCCCAGCGCTTTGATGCCAATAGCTACCTGCGGATTCTGAATTTATGGCAGCACTACACCCTCAGCAGCGACGCTTGGGCCTTTGCGAGCTGCCAGGCCCAGGAGTATTTGGTCTTTAGTATCGACTCCGATGTCTGCTTTTACCCTGAGGAGCAAATGTCCGTTGTGAGCGCATTGGAAAAGGCGGGGGTGCGGGTGACCTATATTACGGTCCATTCCACCAAGGGGCATGACTCCTTTTTGTTGGAGCCAGAGCTGTATGCGCCCTATATTCGGTTTGTGCTACGAGGCAGCGTGCCAGCTTAATTCAGAATGTACGATTGGGTGTATTCGAGCTAGAGCAGGGCTTAGAGCCTGCTTTAGATTTGGATTTTTGAGGATTGCTCGTAGGGCAATATAGCGATCGCCGCGTTTCAAGGTAGGATCGGCAGGCTGTTACGAACCGTTAGAGTCATGGCTGAGAAGCCCGTTAAGAAGGAAGAACTGGCAAAACGCCGGGCTGAAGCGGCCGAACGAGGCGAACCTGAGCCAACTAAGGAAGACCGTGGTGGTCGTGGCAAGGGTAAAGGCAAGGGCGGCGGCAAAGGCAAGGGTCGGGGCGATCGCGAAGAGCGTCGTCCTCCCGTGAACCCAGTCTTTGCTCGTGGACCTAAGTTTGGTTCCCGCGAGAAAGCTGCGGCTGAAGCTAAGGCTAAGGAAGAAGCCGCTGCTGCAAAAGCTGCTGAAGAAGCCGCTGCTGCTGAGGCCAAGGCTGCCGAAGAAGCTGCGGCTCCCGCTGAGGAAGCTACTGCTGACGCTCCTACAGAAGAAGCTGCTGCAACAGAAGCTCCTGCTGCTGAGGAAGCTGCTGCCGAGCCAGAAGCTGCTGCTGCCGAACCCTAGGCTGCTGCGGACGCATAGGCAATAGCCTAAGCTGCTTGCTTAGTCTCAAAATAAAACGCAGGTTCCCTTCAAGGAGCCTGCGTTTTTTAGTTTTCCATGGGAGAGCAGAGCTCAATCAGTGTTCCTTCCTGGGTACGAACATAAGCAACGGTTTGTCCCCAAGGCTTTTGTCTGGGCTCTGCGACCACAGCTGCCCCGGCTTCGATTGCTCGTTTAAACGCTGCTTCTACTTCATCAGTTACAAAAGCCAGTTCTTGACCAAAGGGCTTACCTTCTGGAGAAACCCTTTCGTAACCCCCTTTGAAGTTCGAGGCTCCGAGTTCGTGATTGGCAAACCCTAGAATCGCAGTCCCTGTTTCTAGTTCACCGTAGTCAACCTTTCCATCCTGCTCAAATTTCATGCGAATCTCGAAGCTAAAGGCTTGTTGATAGAAATCTAGTATTTGAACAACGTCTTCAACGTAGATGATTACATAGCCTAATTTCATATTTTGAACCGCAGTATATTCTAGAAATCAACTTATCAAATTTGTGATTGATCTGCGGGTATGTCATGCTCTTGCTGATTTCTGTCAGGGCTAAGCCAAAGAATAGAATTAAGTAGGCTGTCATAGCCAAAAATGGCCTCGCCCAGCTGCCATACTCAAGCCCAGTCTGGTAATCAATGCAGAGCAGTGCTGCATTGATTACCAGCAACTACAGTGATGTTCGCAATTGACTTGATATTAAGCCGCACTTGCCTTACTTGAGTCTCGCTGAGCTCGACTACGTTTTGGCAGATGCACCGTGATGACAGTGCTGGATGCTCCACAAGACCCCGAAACGAGGAATCCTAATGTTGTGCGAGAGGCAGCTTCGACCGCCATTGAGCCTGGCTAAGCGGCTTCTTCAGAGCAATGTAGGACGCCTGATGTTGTTGAGGCGATATTCAACGGCGTGGATTGCAGAAAATAGAAGTGCTAACCCAAATTGAGAAATTGGATTAGCTACAGATTTACGGGATAGATAAAGCGTTGAAACCTCTGAGAGAGAGAAGTTTCTTACTTAAGAATCCTGCGTTGTCTTAGAGCGAGCTAGTGCAGGGAGTGACCTCAAATCAACTTAGCTCGCTCCAAAACAGAGGACCGTCTCCACCCTACAAAGATGGAGATAGCACCAAGGCTAAAGGTTACTGAGACAGTACTCTAGTCCCTTTACTCCTCTTCTTCTCCTTCCTCACCACGCTTCACCAAGTGGATATGCTTATAGCCTAGTTTGACGTCAAACTCATCGCCAGGCTCTAAGCCCATATCCTTCGTGTAAGCATTGCCGAGTAAGAGCTGACCATTTTTTTGCACGCTAATGCGATAGGTCTTTTCACGGCCGCGACGCTTAGACTCAGTATCCGAACCGAGATCTAATCCCCTTGCTTCCAATAAGGCTTCATAGAAGCCTGCAACGTTTACACGCTCCTCTCCTTTTTTAGTGGTCTTTACATAACCACAGAGAGTTGCCAATTCACGTCTTGTTGCATCAGGAGACGTTTTACCAAGCGCTTTTAGTTGCTTGAGGAGGGCTTTCCCTACTAATGTTTCAGCCATAATTAAACAGATGTAGAGACATATCGATTAAACGATACTGCACGAGAAGGCTCTATTTATCAACCGTGAGTAGATTGAAATCAATCTACTCACATACAGCTTGCGATGAGGACAGAAGAAAACATCAAAGCTATTGCAGTATCACATTTAGATATTAGGGGTGTATGTCCGTATGAGGGAGAGTCTAACGATGTGATAATGAACTGAGATGTGTGCCAAAGGAGTACCTTGTTGTATCTACTCAAGGAAAGAGTAAACAAGAGAGTCTGAATTTCTGGAAATGAATTGCTCAGTGGATAGAGAACATCGGTGCTCTGCTTCCTCAGAATAGAAGTGTAGCTGCGAATCTAACAGGATTATTACGGCCCATCTTCAGAGCACACATAGCCGGA
>JAUKWC010039221.1:0-13424 GCA_032356245.1 Endocladia muricata
CCCCCCCCCCCACAAGTTTACACTTTGAAGTTAGAGAGAGATGGCGGAAAGGCGGTGTTGGCAGAGGTTTTGATATCGATTGTGGGAAGCGGTGTGTGTTGCTGCCTGTGGAAGATGTCTGGCCTGCGATGGACCAGAGGAGCGGGTTGTGCATGGTGCGGCTGGTATCAATGATGAGCGCTGCGGAAGCAAAGTGCCGTTTACGACAACGGATGCTAAATTCGCGAAGGTGTATGCAGCAGTGCCATTTTCACCCGTGCGGTGACTATGAATCACGTACAAAGTTGTTCTATGCCACAGGCATGGAGGGCACTGAAACAACTGGACTGAAAAGACTGTTTGCTGAGGGATTGAAGGTCTATGGCGGTCTTCCTGTGGCATTGGTCAGTCGAGTAAATTTGTTGCGCGTCAAAATACTGCGACAAAGCCATGGCGTAAAGCATGGAATGAATGTATGGCAAGTTTACCAGCCAACCAATTCCAGCTCTCGCAACCTCGGGACGAGCGGTAGACATATAAAACACCAGTTTCTGTGCGCAACGAATCATTCTCAGTACCGGAGAAAGTAGTGCGAAGGCATACAGGATTTAAGGGATGTACGGGGCATGTACCGGTCTCTTTCTATTCAGAAGCAACATTGCCGTCGGGCATCTACGTGCTGACCATGGTATGGAATGTGCGAGATATTGGTTTTGCGGACAAATTGTTCCAACTTTGGTTTGTGCAAGTCTTGGCGAGCGCAAGAGTACGCCTCTTATTAGGCGCGAAACTGTCGAGCTCTTTCATCACTGTTTACAGTTCGACTTTGTGCATCATGAATACTTGCAGCGCGATAACGTGGAGGAGAGAAAGCGCGTAGTGATGGAGAGCTGGGTGCAGTTGTGAAAGCGCGTAGAAGAGCCGAGACGATCGTCTTTACGCGAGAGGTTTGATGGCATCAGTCTAGGTGACAGTTTACTCGTGGTAACTTTTGTGGCAGATTTTTTATCGGTAAACTATATGCTAGATTGATTGATATCTTATGTAACCCTCAGTGGATTGTAACGAAGTTGCGCATTGTAGAGGTATCTTTCTTTGAAGAGGTCTTCTCCACGCCCACAGGGAACACCACCCTTTCTAAGTTCAGGACGACCCAGGGATTGCAGTGTGTAGTCGAAGCTGTGCGGTTGAGCGATTCGTTTCTTCCCCACCACCGGCATGAAGCATGGTATGAGCTGCGCGCCTGCTTGCTGTTACTGGCGGAAAAGTCGAGTACTACCTAGAAAGTTGTCTCCCACACCGATCAGTGTGAGGGGAGGCTCTGGGTAATACCCACCAAACATATATTATGCGCCCCTAGGTGATTTACTGCAGCATATCTTGAAGGCAAAATACCATCCTCTTCCTCTACTGCCAACGGCAAAGATGAATTCGAAGTTTGGTGGTTTGCTGCAACTCAAGTAGTCCCTATCCATCTGCAATTCGGCTCCGGTCTCCGTCATGGAACTTCCTCTTCAAGATATGCTGCAGTACTGAAGCCACGGATCTTCTTCACAAAACCGCCGTTTGTGTACGTCGGACTATGACGACCGGGATAATAGATGTGCGAGAATGAAGCTACACCCGATACTAGTAGGAAAGGGCGAATATTGTCACAGTATGGTCTGAAGGCAGTGGTCGAATTGCGTGCCCCGGGCGTCCCTGATGGTTTCAAATTCGGGATCCGAACAGCTTAAAGAGTATCTGCAACGTGGAAAACTATCCTTCTGGACACGCCTATACTATAGTGACCCTACCCGCCAAGGGTCGGATTTCATCAGGTGAGTACGTTGGAAGCGTCGGACTATTTCGAGTCAAATCTGCTGCGAATGAATTTGAAATCATGCGAGGCCAGCAGTTGGGGGCGTCAGGCATCGGCCATGGTTAGACGATCGCGAGCGTCTGATAATGAAACCAGATAACCCTGAAAGAATTGTTTGAGAGATTGAGACGGACGACTGTGTTGCAGGTAGGTTTGCGTCGGGTCAGGTCACGAATGAAAGAGACTTGAGAGCCAGTTTGTGACGGTGTTGCAACATACGAACTTTGGAGGATTGCGGTAATTTCAAAACGAGGTCCAGTTGCTCTCCGCATACACTAGCTTCTACGCTCAAAAGCCAAATCTTGTCTAACATAAAAACCCTGTAGGTAGTGGGTTTGGCACTCAAGAATAAGGCGTGAGTGAACTCCGCCTATCAAGTTCGGATCCCTGAAAATCACTGTTGATTGAACGGCTGTTCGTGATGCAGGCTACCGCCTACGCCGGAGGTTGCAAACTGTTTTAGGAAGACTGCCCTTGCGTTGAAACGACAAAGGGCAATTTTAGAGCGATTTGTCACTGCATTTGGTAGTTTCTGGCTCTTAACGTGTACCTGTTTGCTTCCAAATGCCGGGCCTAGTTTCTTCTATCTTTCACACAGCAGGCATGTATGTGCGAGTGACAAGCGCGGGTCGCTCGTAACATGTTGCCTTCGCTTTCAAGTGAATATCCGAACCATTTCCTAATTTTCGTGGGCAACTACTACCCTGCAACTACTACCCTGCAACTCGCCCCTGGACTCGAGTGACCTTTCCCAGGTACATTACCAAGCTCTTCTGCTTCGGTTCATACCATGAACAAACCTGTAGGAATGGTGTCTAGTGTCTTTTGGACATTCGGCCTCAAATGAGGCCAGTTTGCCTTACATGAGGTCAGATTATGCGGAGATATGATAGGATCAAGGAGGCATCCACTTGCGGTGTTTTTGGTATCTACGTGAAGCTCGTGGAGCACTCTATCTGGACGGAGTGGAGCTGTAGAAAAACCCTGCGGACATAGTGCGCAGTGAATGTCTGAGTGCAACGGAGTTCGGCACCTTGTATTTTGATATCAAAGAAGAGGGCGAGATAAATTACACGTACAACAACTAGCATATTCACCATACGTATTACATATAATTCGTGCATACTTTGTAGGCGGTCAGTTGGCCTCAAATGAGGTCAACTTTTGCGGGGATATTAAAGGGCCAAGAAGACATCTTCTTTCGCTGTTCATGGTACAGTATCTACTTGAAGCTCGTCTATGTTCTCTATCCGGATAGAATGAAGCTGTAGAAAAACTTGGCAGCCTTTTTGCGCAGTCAGAGTTTTAGTGCAACAGAGTTTGCGACCCTTTGTTTTCATATCATAGCGGGGGGCGAGAGCAATTACACGTACAACAACTAGCATATGTACCATTCGTATTATGTAATGTACATGCTTTCTCGGTGGTCAGTTGGCCTCATTTGAGGCCAAGTTTGACCTCATATGAGTCAAAATCCAATGTCCAATAGAGACTGCATTAGCTAGCTAGTGTCCATCGTACAACGGCCTCACATGAGGCGGGTACGAGGCGGGTCAACTTCTAAACTTGAAACTAACCAAATTCTTATGGTTTTATATCATTCGGAAACACTTGATCTACTCTGCTAGAATAAGGTCGAATGTTTAGAAAATTCTCGGAACTAATCTGTGTTGTACCGCTGGTAAGCTATTACCAGTCCATCCTTACAGTTCAAAACTGAAATGTACAAGAACGAAGAGTCCAAGCATGCAAATTTTGCATTATCATAACATAGACAGACTAGTATCTTAAATGAACTTTCCACCGTCGCTCGCTTCCACCTCTTCTCCACCTGTGCCCCGAAACGTTCCTGGCGAGCTTGATTTGGATCTTGGCAGAAACAATCTGCGCCCACTTCTAGCCTATTTAGACCGCCTCACTACATAGCTACGCTTCCGCGATCACCCTGGCGCGCTGATTGCATTAAAAATGCATTCCTCGTTGGCGCACCCCGACGTACGCTTGCATCAATCGCTATTGATATGGGCAGGCGGCGGGCTAGTGGCGTTGATACAGCCGGCATTTTGCGAGGGACGCGTGGGAGAGGAGCAATTGTCGGAGGAAGATGATCCGAAAACGTTTCAAAAACTCAGAAATGTGTTGTATGCGAGACAAGTGTAGCTGAAAGGATTTACTTCGACTGAGCGGGTAGGCGTGATGAAGGTGGCACATCGACGGGGAGTGGTCGTATTGCTGGAGGGGGTGGGGCTTTAGATAGCGAAGGCTTGCTTGCTGTCAGAGGAAGAAGATGTGCTTAAGGCGCAGGACGTGGCCTCGCTCCGGGAGGCACCGTCTGAGTTTCACGACTACTTTTGGAGTCGTGTCGACGCATGGTTGACTCATTTGCCTCGCGCACGGTAGGGGCAAAAGGAAGTGTGGATAGCGAAAAAGACATCAGCGGCACGAGTGTGGGGGGCAGCATGACGATAGTTGAGAAGTATGAGGCAGTGGAGATAAGTTCTCGAACCATGCCGCTGCACGCGCGGATATGGCCGGGTTTCCCCAGTATGTGGTCTATTTCAGTTTCAAGTGGCATGGTATTCAAGGTTGTCGTTCATATCCTCCGTTCCATCGATGAGCCTGGAGTGGTGGCGGAACAGCGCTTGTACATAGTTTTGCAGGTTGTGGATTGGCATGTGGAATCGGATGAAGAGATGTGCCTGCTATTCCAGACGCTCGCGAGTCTTGGTGGGCTTGGTGCGGCAACATTTAGTCATATTTGGGAGCAAGAATGTGGAACAGGGGATTTCAGCTCGCGCTACGCGCTTGTTGGCAAAGAGACTTATTAGCTCGAAAATGGAAGGGCAGGAACTTCGATATTGCTGGGAGGTGCTGCTTACTTCGAAGCCGCCAATTGAGCAATTGAGGCTGCAGATGCCTTTTTCGCGGACGGAGATGTTTCAAGCTGACAAGGATGGAGTTTCGCTGCTGAAGTCTGAAATTATGAATGTATTCCGTTGCAGTCGAGCGACGAACATATCGATTCAGGTCATGTGTATGTTGATGTCATCTACAGGCTCAAGGCCACCTTTGAAATTATCGTTGGGTTTTTTGACAAATGTTCATGCCAAACGTTTGAAAGGGCCGACAGAGTCACAAAACCAACAGGCAACAAAAGCATCGAAAGGACGAACGGCGAACAGGAAAATGTCATTGGAGCCGGAGATACTGGCCCGGTCGCAACGTCGAATACTTTCGAAAGTGGCAAGGGCCTGGCCGTCCTCTTCACATGAGCACATGCTTTGAAAACATGTGGTAGCTCCCAAGGAACGTTCACGGTCGATAAGGATGTGTTGGACTCGTGCAGGCAAGCTGACATGTCCGAAAAGTATTGCATGTACAGGATTATGCTTGTAAGTAATCAACTTCAGAATGGACAACGGCTCGTTGCGGAGCTGGAGTTATTTCGTCTGCATGTACCTCCGCGCTTCTTCCATGCTTCAGGTTCGTCAAGAAGGACATCTCACGTGAAAAGTTCATTCCTAGCAGCGTTTGCACATGTGAGGCGCGGGCTTTTCCCGTATTTTCGTGGTCAGGGCAGCGGCCGGCTGTCCTGCACTTGCGGATGAGCGCTTCTCTTGACCAGCGCCCTCACTATGGAAGTGAGTTGACTGCGCGATGATGGGCAAAGTAGATATTGTCGTCATCTCTACGTATTTCAAGACCTTGTTCTGCACTTGATTCCAAATCATCTCTACGGCTCGGCGAGTCCAGTGGACTGTATTACTGCTCTGCTCTTGCGCTCTACTTCGAGTCGGTGAGCGATCCTTTTTCTTGAAGAAGAGTCATGTGATTTACAGAAAACCATGGTTTGCGGTGACAGGAAGTGCAAGAAAGGTGACAGGGAACAATTGATTGGTAAGAAAACCCAAGCAAACTTGCCGTCCCGCCGCTTGAGAAAAGCGACGAAACTATGCATCTGGGCGGGCTGGAGAGGTGTTGGACTGTCTTCTACGGCAAATATTCCGTTTTCCGCGAAAGATTTTGTTTGAGGGACGAGAACGTCCCCGATCGCATTTATGGTCGTCGTCGGCGCGTCCTCGCTAATGACCGCGCGTCCTTGATACATCCTATTTTGCAAGTTCTCTTCATGTCACCTGTTTTGGTTGTCGCCGACGTTGACCATCAAAGAGCGGTCGGATCTAACCCGGTATGGAGCCGGATTTAATAGGCTGGGTTCTTGACGAGGGCGTTCTACGTCCGTCGCCGAGCTTTTTCGAGAAGTTTAACAACTGGCTTAGCTTGGACTCAAGAGTGGATTCAGTAGTCTTCTTCGATTTCGCTGAAGTTCACGATCGTCCACGTGATTTTATCCATCGGTCCCGCTTCGTTTGGGGCATGGGGATTGCGGTAGCCACCGGCTCAAGTCGAGTACAGCTCGAAGCAGAGTTGGCGGTGCCTATTAATTTAGACGTCGCCGTCACCCCAGAAGCATTCCAGATAATCAAGGATTTCTTGTATATGAAGAGCGTGGATCTACGTGGACAATCTGTTCAGAACCTGGTTATTGTAATCAAAGCAACCCATCAGTACGGTTTGCAAGTTTTGTACCGGAATCTCGAAAAGTACATAGCTGTTGTCGACATGCTCGCAGAGTCGACTCTTCTCGAAGCCAAAGAGATCGTCATGTTATCGAATACTACCGATGACTTCAAAATTTACTTCTGGAAGTGTGTCGGGCGTTATTTTGATTCCTTGCGTCACACTGCGGTCGACATGGGGGCGGTGGTGAAAGAGGCATCCCCGTCGAGTTTCCAGAGTATGGATAATGCGATAACTATCTCTTCTGATACGAATCACACACTGCACCCAAAATTTCCGGACCTTTGGGACGTAGCAGTCGTGTGCGATATGGTGTTTATTGCTCTTGAGAATATCTTGCGCGGCACGGCAAAACCCGTGTTTGTGGCGGTAGGGCTGCTTGATGTCGTCCTGAGAAGACTCGAGCCGAAAACAGGATCAGACCAGGAAGTGTGCAGACTCTTCGGCCTAATCTACCGCTATGGTGGACTGGGCGCACGTACGGTCATATCGAAGCTCAGAAACGAAAGTTTGAAAGCCACTGTTTCGGCGCGTGCAATGCGACTACTCGCAGCGAGCTGCGCACGCGAAGGAGAAGGCCGCGAGGAAATCCGATTTCACTGGCAAAGCAAGATATGCGACACGAAAAAGACAGATGAGACTTTTTTCATGCTGCCCTCCCGCAGTGGAGTGTCAGGTGCATCTGTTTTGGCATCGGATCAGGCAGAGACAGGTTCCGTTGGAATTTCTATATTTAGCGAGTGGGAACGAACAGGAGACATCTATGTTATAGTTGCCTGGTCATCAACCGGTGATCAGCGACTAAAAAGTGCTTTCAAAGTGTCTCTAGAAGTATTTGCACACTGCCAGTGCACCTTTTCTGAGGAAAGGACAACGTTTGTTAGCAAGAATGATGCGGACAGCTACGACGACGCGGATGAGGACTGTGCAGATTCGGAAGACTGCGCATATGACGAGAGCTTCACAGATGAGGACAACTTCACAGATGACGAAGACTGCAGTGATGACTATGTTAGTGATGATCTGGGCATGGTGGAGATGGAAGGCGAAAGGAAAAATACCGATTGCCAAAACCCCGAAGACACCGAGGTAGTTGAGCTCGACAGGGCGGTCGATGGTGCTCGTATCCTGAAGGAAGTTAGGGACGTTGATCTTGATTCTGTCTGTAACTTAGAATTTAGAATCAGCAAAGTGTCAGTGAACTCTGAGAGACGTGCGCATGTGCTTGGGATGACGTGCGGGTTTTCGTTCCAACTCGGATTTGAACAGTTATGCACGAGTACGAAGAGAAAATTTACGGTCAACTGACCTTCGCGACAGTTTTTTTGACTGAACCCCCCCGTCTTTTTGGATTAGATAGTGTCTACTCGATATTTGGCCTCATATGAGTCCAAATTGCCTCATATTAGGTCAACTTTCAAGTCGAAATATAAAATCATTAGAAATTGTTTTCAACTTCTTTTTGCCCAAGCGACGCCACGGAGTGTTGACAGTTCTAATAGCCTTGAGCTGTCCAACTTCACCAACAACAGGAGCGGGAAGTCCACCAAATATCCCGAAGAGTCCTCAATTTTCAAAAACCTTGTCTCCCACTTCCGACCCCCGTCGCATCTTTGGATCGCGAGTTCATACTCGTGCTCGCCTTGTAACCTCCGACTCCAAATGTCAGAGGATGTATGGTGCCAATTGGAAGGTCAAGAAAGTATCTGGAACTGTCAGAGATGTCAGTAAGTCCAAGGCCAACCGCACGAATGTCACTGATACCAACGTCAGGTGGGAGCTTGAAGATGGTGTCAACATCATATCACTACGGCTGATAAACATCAAAGCAGGAGAGAGTCGGGAAAATGCCGCTGAAACAAAAATCTCAATTGCTCCTCAGAGTTCTTAGCAACTGGGAAATCAGTCACGCAGTTCTGATTCGGGGTTCGACATCGATCTCGTCACACGAATGGATGGAGAGAGTCACATTATCACAAGGAGCACAAGCCAAGATGGATCTGGACCGGTCGTGGAGGTCGATGGTACAGTGCTAACTTGTGTTGAGGTCACATTGGAAATGAGCGGCTTCACTTGCAAGAGGCCTTGGAAAGTCATTGATTCAATCTATGAGATTGTATTCGAGAGCTCCCACGGAGCATCACTGACCCCATTCGACTACTTCTCGCTGATGTTTTAGCTGGGCCATCTGGACTGCATGGTGTGTACAAACAGAGAACTAGAGAGCAGGTATCTCGAGACAACAAGCGAAGATGATATTTTACGTTCTTTCGAGATTCTGGTGCTTATTGCAAGGAATTACAGGATGCCGGGTCAGCAATTCTCGCAAATTATGGAGCCACATCAAGAGTAACGACCAATTGAGATCAGTGCGTTTCGGTGACCTAATGCCTCGTGAAGGTTTTGAACAGCTCCACACTTGGACTGCATCTACCGGAGCCGGGAGCAAAGATGATAATAAGGATCCCAAATCGAATCTGGCCAAAGGGTTTGTTGATGCAATCAACGATCACCAGGCCACAGAAATCAAGCCGTCTCACCGCATTTGCGTCGATGAGAGTATGCCATGGTGGTACAGGTCAAAGTGGAGCTGGATTTTCTCTAGTGCTACGTACTACGTGACACTCGACCGCAAGCCGGTAAGTGGATGTGAAATCGAGTCAGCTTGTCGCGGTGTCAGCGGCACCATGATCAGTCGCAAGTTGACATTGCGAGCAGACGATAATGTCCACAAACAGTTGGAGAGCAGCTGTAACTATGGAACACTAGTACTTATCCGAATGGTCTGATCGTATTTTCACACGAATAGAGTCATCTGTGCTGACCCGTACTATGTATTGGTTGGGATAGATAAAGAGCTTCTTGACAATGGCCTGTAATTTACTGGTAGTGTCAAGACAGTCAGACAGAGATACCTTGCTGACCAGGTTTCAGGACTGCAAATAGCTGAGAACAGCTCCCCGGTCACGATGGTCACTAATAAGGCTGACTCTATGGCCGTCATGTAGGCACATTTGGACACATGCGATCTCACCAGCTCTACTGGGAGACCATCTTCTGGTGACAGCGTATACCGTGAGAGGTTGAGGTGCACTGACGGAAACCCTCACCTGGAAAGCACTGAAGTTGCCATTCCAAAAGAATGTGGGAACTACTATACATCATGGGCTCATGTTAACAAGCATAAAAGTTGCCATGAAGACGACATGGAACGGGAAAAGGAGTTCGAGCTTAACGATTGGGGGATGAGAGTAAAATCCGTCTATTGGCTATCTGTATCGTTGAATCTTGGAAACTATACTCGGGGTGCCGAAAGGGTAGGAAGCTGACGCAAAACGATTTTTTCTGTCGATTGGCATATGGATGTATTGAAAATGGCGTGGAAGGCAGTTCCCAGGCTCGTAGGATGTCTGCACCTGAGACCCGGAATGCCGCAAATGGCTTTGACAGCGGGTTCGGGATCCAGCCGACATTCGTAAAGCACTGACGTATGGTGTTGGAAGGGACGTCATCAAACCTCGCTTTTCATTATCGCCGTTTGTTCTTTAAGAACATGTGGAAATCGAAATATATATGTTCAGGTTGTTTCAGAAATATGCGCCGACAGGTTCATATTTGCCATCTTAAAACTCGCAGGGATTGCAATACAGAGTGTATACAGGGGATCCATGGTTTTGAGTATGAAGGAAGTGAGCAGTAGTGTTTAAAATGGTTTAGTAATTTGGGAGGTTAAATGTGAATGTCGTACTAGTTATCTGTTCTGCTTGGCATTGTAGTAACGAATTCTGACTGTCTAGCAGAACTGCAAAAGATTCTACAGCCGCCAGTAGCTCTATCGGCGTCATAGGACTTGCTGGATTTGGATGTATTGCCATGAAATATCACTTTAAAAGATGTCACTGTACGCTTTCTCTGTTCATGTGGGCTTTTTAGAGAAACTTTGAAACAAAACTTGTTTGGAACCAGTGGAGTCCTCAAAGAGGAGCCCGAAGTGCAAAGGCGCTCAGGAAGAGTCAACCTCGTGGACAGATGCTCTCCCAGTAGCCCTAAGACTACTAGCCTAACTCGTCGCAGATAGGGATAGGTGAAGAAAGTTTGCTATTTAAACGCAAAATGAGTACAGGATGGGTCGTAGAGGGACTACACCGTTCAAATCTCAGAAACACTCGACGGTTTAAATTGTATACTGCAGTCGTGATTTTGACCTCATATAAGACACAGCTTACTGTTCAATAAGGACCGATGCTTGTATGACCATCTGTCTAATGTGGGGCAAGTACGTACTCGCCTTTTGATTGTTAATAGTTTCTGACACCCGAGAGCCTTCAGCTTGAGTTTGAATATATCTAGTCCTTCAAAACTTTAACCTTGCCCAGCCTCTTCTCAGGGAAGCAAGTCACCATGTACAGGCTCGTGGCTTTCGGATACTACGTACTATCAATCTAAGCGTCGTCGCAAAAATCCCTTCTATAAAAAAGAATCCCTTTTGTGACATTGGAGAAAATCTGTCGTGACGCCATTTTCTAAGTACCGTCCTGAACACCTCTTCACTGCTATTCTATTGCCTTCATTCATCGACAACAGTTCGGGAGTTTCGCAAAATTCATTGTACAGTAGTGCTCAAGGAAAGACCTTACGAATGGTATTAGGCAGTTAACACTCCTACGATATACTTAAAATTGATACGGCATTACAGAATTCCCGTACCTTGGCGTTCTGGGTTGTTACTCGTCAGATTGAATCAAGAGGGAAAGGGAAAAATGGGTTAAAGTGGTTCGGGATGGAGAGGGGAAGAGTTAGGAGAGATTTAAGATCGTGTTTTTGTATTCGGTGCGTGACTGCTTCCCCTTTGGTAAGGCAAAAATCAGTAAACGTTGGAGCTTTAGTACTACATTGGTGACCTTCTCTCCTGTGAGTGGTCCCTACTAGCGAGTTCACCGCTGGTCCGTGTTTCCTGCGAATATACATCCGCTCATGTGTGCCTATATCAAGGAGTAGACTTCAAAAAAGCAGGAGGAATAACCCTATCACAGAGGGTTTTGGACAAATAGACCGTTCCCTAAAAAATCTAAGATTATTTCGCGATTGATAAAATATGTACATGAACATATTTATGAAAGTAGTTGTTTTGCTGTAACTCTTGACGGTTCTTCCCTATTTGCTGGTTCACGCTTCACAAAATTGTGCACTCATAAACATGAGAAAAGTACAGCAATGCAGAACTCCATTCCAGAAATCCACCTGCACAAATCTGCATTCCATTCTTCTTTGTCAGAAAAGTAGTATTAATATCAGTACGAGTTTGACCCCTTCGGGTACGACCGTCCTTTCCAGCATACGTGAAACGCTGGAATGACAATTAGAAGAGAGAGACAAACAGACCAATCTTTGGGTGCTATGTATGGGCACGTTACCCCATGGCCAGCTGTGCCGATCAAGACTTATTATCGGCACATTGTACATAATACATTAACGTTGACGACCAGTACAGTAATTGCGAATATAGCCCGGAGGAACCTACATGAACAGCGGGAGCTTGAGCTGTATCCATTGCGATGCAACCACATCCGCTCATGGCAGTTTGATTTCAGTTCCAACAAAGTCACTAAGAAAGAGGCATTGCTTCAGTTCAGGTTCGAGAAAAGGTTGTCATAGGAACTGTTAATGCTCTTGCGTAGCCATCGCCGAAGAAACACACTCAGGGAAACCGCTACAGTCTGAAAGAGATAATTTCTACTCGCGTAGTTTTAGGACGGCTAGCTTCTCTTGCAAGAGCGAAGGAGCTCGAAATCTTATTTGGAAAGCTGTCTGTGCAGCTTCCTAAGCCCCTACGGGACGGTATTGAGCACCAGCTCACTACAAGTCTTCAGCTTATAGAAGACCTACATGATTCTCAACTCATGGCACAGAACGCGCCACACTACACAACTGCCATCCATTCGAAGTATGGGGATTTCCCTAACTGCTTGAGACTCATGGATGGGACAGTCATCGGTATAGCTAGACCAAAAAGGTACCCTGGTGAATGGGTGGCATGTAACGGTGACAAGAGATAGCATGAGATGATGTTGCAGGCAATCAGTAGCCCTGATGTCCTCATTTGCCATGCATTTGAAAATATTGAAGGTCGTTGGGGTGAATGGGCGCTCTACAGAACAAGCAGATTAGACGAAATCCTTCTGATGGTTCTACAAACTGCTGAAAATGAGTACTGGGTGTTTGGAGACTCGGGGGAGACTAGACGCTAGTTCCTGGAGGCTCCATTACAACGCAGCAAGTTAAGCAACAGTTAGAAAGCTTTCAATGCGAATACATTACCTGTTCATGCCAGAGTAGAGTGGATCCTCGAAGAAGTGAAACTCTACTTTATGGCCTCGGACTGCAAACGCAAGCTAAAGACTTATTAGTCGCCAGTGGGCTCTGTGCGTCTTGCTCGTATGCTCCGCAGGAATGTGCGCAATTGTGTTTTTGGAAACCACATAGCGAAGTACCTCGTGTGCTCGCGACAGTCGTTGAAGGGCTACGTATCAGACCGAATCTACAACACCTTCTCGCTTCATTTTCGGGAGTCGGGCACACTGAGCACGCTCACAGATCTGAATGCGATACTGATGATTTCCTTGAGTAAACGAAATGGCTGGGAGGAAGAGGCAGGATCTCTTCATATGCTGCCAGTGGCAGATACTAGCAGCTTATAATACTCCATCTCAAGCTCTTTTGTCCTCACGCGCTGGTACTTTTGTCCATGATGATCGTCTGTGTGTCCGGAAATGGATGTGGCTGTGCACCGGGTGCAGTAGCGTAGTAAACCTTTCACCCGAATTGCACATTTTGGAATGCCATGGAATGCTGACTTCCATGGCATTCCAAAACGTGGAGTTCGTGTAGTACGGCGGTTTTTCGCATGGACGCCGGCTTCCACAAACAAAAAAAATTTAAACTGTAGCGTCCAGTGAACGCCCGCATCCACTACCTGCAGTTCAGTTCCTACGAAAACATCCTG
>JAUKWC010039232.1:0-13424 GCA_032356245.1 Endocladia muricata
GCGAAACACGTGAAGCGAATGCGCGCCGGTGAGCCGCGGGTTTGGCTGCGCGCACGGGGCAACAATCACAGCAGCGCTAGCCACGCACATGGCAACCTGCTCCACGCTCGCGCCCTGCACCTCCACGGTCAAAAACGGCGCCTCCGTGCCGTCGGGGCACGTGCACCCCGTCAGAAATGCCGACTGCACCGTATCCACCTGCGACAGCGGGACGCAAGTTTGCGGGGCAGGGCTCGGGCTGGGACTGGGCGACGCGGAGACGCTCGGTACGGTCGGCAACCGCTCCCTGTCCTGTGGCACGCATGCGCGGTCTCGGTTGGAGGCGCCGACACGGCGGAGGCACGGTGCAACACGGCAGAGACGACGGACGGGGGCGCGGCGACAGTCAAGAGACGCGCGGCGGCCGGTGCGGCGACAGATAGAAGGGCATTCGGGGGGCAGAGTGGCGGCGAGGGCGAGGGAGACGAGGAGGATGAGGAGGACGAGGAGGAGAAGAAGCGAAAGGGGATGAGGAGGCATGATTGGTTGGACGGATGGGTGGGAGGAACGGAGGAACGGAATGGAGGAACGGAACTGATGGAAGCGAGGCGGGGGGGTGGGCGTGGAGGGAGACGGAGGGAGGGACGAGGTCCTGGGTGTGAAGGTGGAAAGGTGCTGAAGTAGAGGGCGACGGGGGGAGTTACGGGTGCGAAAGTGTGAGATGCGCGTGGCTTGTCGTGCTCAACGAACAGGGGGATATGTATACGGTGGTTGAGCAAGGATAGGCGGGTAGCTGCCGATTTTGAAAGCAGAAAAGGCTGGCAGTGCATATGGTTTGCTGACAAACGGGGTGCCCTATACGCAAACGCAAAGCTGCAGACGGGCCGGTAAGTGTGTACACGTGGCGACGACAGTGTTGCGCGGCGTGTGGGGGTTTGGACTACCACGCACTTGTGCGCAGGGTAGCTGAGGTTCTGTGGAGTTACGGGTGCAGGGCTAAGGTAGCGCGCAAGATGTCGAACAGGTGCACGTGCAAAAGGGTTGCTTTCGATGCTACGTGCTGTGACAATTGGTCCTGAAAACCCATGGGATCAGAACATCGGCGAGACAATATCTCGGCGTGCATCCTTTCGTAGAAGAGTACCAGACTATGACTGGCATTGTCTCAGCCAGATGTACCCCGCGTGCACTGCATTCCCAACACGCGGTCAGTACAGTACTTGTAGACTCGCACGCAGTGACGGGCTCGACAAGACACAAGTGGCCGACAAGCTGAAGGGGAGCGGGAGGAGGTGGGGGTTACTGTGTTGCTTTTCTGTATGTTCATACAGTAGGCAGATTTGAATGGATCTTGCGGAACACTCTAGATCCCCCAACTGTCTCATGGCAGAATTATACGAAAATCTACACGGGTGGTCGCCGCGGCTGGTCGACCTACCACCATATGTTCTTGCAATTTGCGGTGTCCAGGTGTTGTGCGTACGGATATGTACAGCACTGCAGCCGTATGCCGATTACTACGTTGTCTCTGGCGGTTCTGGGTGGCGGAAAATGGCAAGCTAATTGGCGTAATGCCCATTTCGCGGTATTGTATGTAGATAGGGAAAGCAACCGGAACCGGCCCTACTTGGAGCGCCATACAGTATATTCTGTTTACTTCATGGCCACACACCATTCGCATGATCATTCTTCCACATTCCTCGTATACTCGTCGAACACTAGGCAATCGGTCATGTTCTCTGTCTCACATGTATACATAGTACGGGGGTGAGACTCCTTTCCATTGGTGCGCGCACCTTTTGCGTGTTCGTTTGTTGTAGGAACGGCAGGTACCAACTGGAGTACTGGTGAAGGCCGTTAACTGGCTCGCTTCTTGGGCACCTCGCAAGCATCCAAACATGCGGACGGCAGGTAGCGCCCAGACTTTTGTTACCGAACATGGTTGGCTGGCTGGCGTTTTGATGCAGAGATACTACACGCAACGTTTCGTGCTCTGATAGGTAGCGCTTCTCTTCCCGTCCTGGTTTCTACTTCCCGCCTTTTTACCTTTTTCACTGGTTTTTCTGAACTTTTGTCTGATGCAAGCCTGGCCTTTCCGTAACATTGCATCTGCCATATCGATCAAAGAGTACACGAATACGGCCAAACCACACTTTGGCAACACGCGAAACCATATGCTCCTGTCAACTTTGCCGGCCCCACAAGTTTGCGAGAGCATACTCGGCAGACGTGCGAGGGTAGCTCAGGTTACATCTGTGTCAATGATCGGATGACCACTTACACCGAAAAAGATACTTGTCCAACCTTGCAACTGCCATCAAAGGCAAATAAGATACTCGATTTTCAATGCCATGTTTGAGGGTCGCCCCGTCCTTGCCCACAGTAATGACAATAACTACTTGTCATTACCCAAAACAGGAAAGTCTGGCTGAAATGTAAGTGGTATAACCAATCACACGCTACATGCCATCACGTGACTTATATTTGTCATAACCCCTAATCAGGCCTACTGTAGTCCAGCCAGTAGAGCTTGAAGGGAGGAGGGGATTACGGTGGCGTAAACTGGTATGATCTAAAGAGTAGGTCGCACATACTGTGGAAGAACCCAAAAACGAATGCGAGTGTATCTTCTAACGCAGAACAAGACAGAGGCGATGAGTAGTCGTCGCAAAAGCCGCTCTGGCAGAGTCAAGAGCATGCAATATTTGCCGCGTTGTCCAATTCGTTCCAAAATTCTCTTTACTATTGGTCCATTGTCAATTATTCAAATAAGCAAAGTAGATTCTGTCCAGCTATATAGCGGCCAGAAAAGTTATGTTGGCCGACGGTCCTTCTCAGGACTGATGCCAGCGGCCAAAGCCGCAACCGAAGATCGCCCGGAGCAGTCTGGCGCAAGTTGGGGTTCCTGATTCCAATGAAGATAGAGGTTGATGCAGATCATTCGAAGCTATCGTACAGCACGATGGTTCTTGAACCTATTCTCCTTGGTTGCAATCGATGAAGATTGCTCTGTCTTTGACATAGTATGTGGTGCTGTTGTTCACACTATTGGTTAAGTTTTTATTCATTCGTCGTCTGTTTTGGTCCAGCTGTACTGCTGAAGACACTCTATTCTATTCGTACTATATCAGCAAACAGCAAGATACTGTGAAACTCTCTAAAAATTAACTGAGTGCATCCACATCATTGCATATTATCTCGTATCTCGCCTGACCTATAGGTCATGTATCGGAGTCTTGGTAATTTCAGTTTGCTCCCCTGAAAGATATTTTACATTCACACTACCCGTTCCACCGCAGACATCCTCGAAGTGTCATTTTACCGATCTTTGCCATCCAGGTGCAATATTGATCTTCCGCCTAAATTCGCTGGTGTAAAATCCAAATGTTCATCTAAAAATCTGCTGCAGTTTGCCCAGACACAACCTTTAACAATACAAGTTGAGAAGTGAGAACTGCCTCATCGGTTATACCGCAAGATTCCATGGATACATGTAAAACTTGTTGTACTTTGATGCCGGCAAGTATTATCTAGCTCAAGCCGAACTAACGCTCTCGAGATATAGAATGATATCGGAAAGCAGGCGAGACCAGAAGAAGCACTCCATTGCTCGTAAACGTTACTACCAGCTCTGATTCTTGAAACAGACCGTATTGCTGTGACCCATCCCTGCACGCTCAGCACGATTAGTATGACATTTAGGGACAACTTCGGGCCAATATATATTGGTAGTCCACAAAAACAAACGCCAGCGGATGGGTCTGTTATCGGTCTCTATTGCGGCGTCTAGAAACACCAGCGTATATCATACATGCCTTGCCCCGCCCGTGATACTCATACATATCTGTCACTGGCAGTGGCACGGAGAAACAAAGCTCGCCTGCATCTGGACTTGTGGGATCAACTCCAGATTAGTAGTCACTTCACTCAATTAAGGAAAGGAATATTTCTAGGAATTGCATGGCATCTCCCTTGACTCACACATATTTGCAGAAAATATCTTTTTCAGGGCAAAAGGCCTATAATCGGGACAAGCATTCCGTCGCGTATTGGTCTACCAGAAAAGTCGAGACTGGCCTAACTAGGAAGGTATTGCATTTCAAGTGCACCTAGCCGGTCAACCACACGCGTTACGTTCTAGGACATCCACGTCATACTGTACAAGCATATAAAAGAGTGATAAATGCAATATCAACTTCGAAAAGATCCGGCCGTGATGTCAGTGTAATTTTTGTCAGACATCTTCGTGTAATATACATCATCACTATATAATAGTTTTACTCGACGTCCGTTCTAACAAAACCAATTGCAATAAATGAGCCTAATCCCGTTTCTAAATCCAACTAATATATCGATTTTTCCAACTGGGAAGTCGAAAACGACCGCAACAACACTTTGTCGAGCGTAAGCAGCTTACAGCCGACACGAAAAGGAACTTGGGAGCACAAGACTCATTAAAAGGTTTGTTACAGGAGTCTGCAATGTAGAATCGATCTGGAGAGCGAACATAATGTAGAATACTTCGTAGATTGTGGCGATTTGCATGTGCATGAGAACAATATTGTCGCATTTTAGTCTCGGGGCATAAATGATATCTGGAACCTCGCCTACAGGTGTCTAGGGGATTGAATCTACCGCATCAACAACCAGAACAGAACGGTATACTGTGATCAGTACCTTGTGAGGTTCTGGATGCATATGTTAAAGAATACCCCATTACATTCAGAGTGCAGTATGATGGAGTACCATTGGAACTACACAAGAGTATTTGGTCGGCAGGGGCCAGTCGACAAGTAGTTTTGTTTATGTAACTTTGAGTTTAGTGAACTGGACGCTCCGATCTGATTGACCAGTTTGGAGAAAATCTTTGTTAGACGATGCGGTTTTTGTCGTGACAAGACAAACTAACACCTGATCATCATGCAATTTTCCAATCCTGACCCCTAATCCCCTAATCACCAACCCGTAATCACCTTAAACCGCCGAGTCCGTAACCAATGACTGCAAAGATTTTGCGCCCAATCGTGAGAGAAGATCGGCCCAACAAGTTTCTCCATCCACAATGGGCGTGGCAGTATTCCGTAAACCAGTCATTTTCATTGCCCGACGCCCAACCTAGAAGAGTCTATGTTTTTATACATGAGGGATTGTAGTAGTAGGATGGAAGATAAATGTCAAGTTCATGTGATCGGTAAACAACCGAAACCCCTCAGAACGAGTGTGAAAGTAGTCCAGTCTATCCACCGAGCAGATAATAGCAAATAATTCCTTTTCGGCTGTAGACCGTCTCGGAGCTGCTCGCTTAAACTAGCCCGAAAGGAATACCAAAGGATCGTGGTCCTGGGTAATGAATTTCTTATCTACATCTGATGGCGGGATATGCGTCAGAATTGAGACCCACTGTTAATCACTCGCGTGCTTAAACAAGCATAGCGGGTACTCAGGTTTACAATGCGCGAGTTTTGTGGCTTCTCCGAGAGCACTTCCGGTGAGCTGAAAAGAGTCATTGTGTTATTCTTTCCATAATTCTAGTCTAGACTGAACTCATGACGCCGCTCGTTCCATTCAGTAGCCAGCTTTGGCTCAGAATTGCTCCGGTAGCTTCGTGTTGGGCTCCAGTTCAAGATTGTATCCTAGTATGCACCCTCTCATCCGCTTGACCGCACATTCAAACTATTGAGGCTGTACAACATTCGTAGGAATAAGCTTTTCTCAGAGCGCCTTAAATCTTTGTGGGTCTAGTTTAACGCCTTTCTCGCTGATTAGACGACCACACCAGCTGACTGCTTTCAAGTAAAACTGACATTTCTTAACATGACGTTTCAGATCATGCTTTCTGCAAACTTGAAAGAAAGCTCGGAGTTGGGTCATAAGGCCAGGAGGCGTCTCAAAGTGCAGCAGGATGTCATAGGGCCAATGTAAAAGGTGGTCCCTCTTATGTCTAGTGGTGAGCTGCACTTGACTTTGCAAGTAAGATGCTGTGTTCGTTTGTCCGTGCATCACCCGGGTGGAAGAGTGTACTACGTATGGATAGATAGAACCCTTGTACTCCTGTGACTACTTGAATAGCGGCAGCTGCCAGTGTCCATGACATAAATCTGTCGTAGCGAAACATTTCTCTTTGCACAGGTCGCGCATGACTGGCTCCAGATCCGGCATCCGTCAGACCCGAACTTTTGTCTCAGCATTGACTGGCCGCAGATAGACTGAGAAACGAAATCTTCCGGGACGAGCCCCTGGTACAATTAGTAGTGCACAGGCCCACTCACTGGTTGAGGTTTCCTATACTAGTCCCAAAGAGTGAACATCGCCAATCTCGTCGCGCATAATTTCTCGATGAGCCAGAGGATATCGTCGTACAGGGACCCTCGCGGGTGCGGCATTCATTCCGATACCAACCTGTATCGGAGGAAGTTTCGCCGGTGGACCAGAACTTATCCGTAAGCAAAATTTGTTCACATACTCGTCCAAAAGAGATATCAGGCCGTGATGCAGAATCTTAGGGAGTCCATTCTAGTTGGCGTCTTCAACGAGCTTTGGCAAGTATCTTTTCACTTCTGCGCAATCATGGGCGCCAGAGTGGACGACCAGGCCTCCATCATCGTTTGAGGTTCCATTGGTCGGTTCATTCTCCGATGGCAGGCAATTCAAGGCTGCGTTTTCTGGCTGCAATATAGTACTTTCGGGTAGGGGTGGTGTTTCGGCCTCCGTACACTCACTAGCATGTAACAAAGCTGATAGGCTGTATTGGTCGGTCGAGACCGTTGAGGCTTCCCGTACACCTGTTTCAATTCGGAAACTAATATGAGAGAAATCAGAATCATGGGAGCGGTTTCGACTGTCTTCAAGTATTCATCGAAATCGAAATCTATTGCCTGCAGTGGTGGGCGTGGTAGTAGGATAATGGGCATATTCTCCTCAATAGCAAGGTACTCGAAATTTCGAAATGGCAGCGGTGCATGGCCTGTCATTGGGGTGGCGGACATGCAAGCTTTCTTGAGAGCTATAAACAATGATATGATGGAGTTAGATGAGCGTCCCATAGCCAAGTTCATGAGTGCAGGGTCTCGCAATGAGAGGATTGGTACAAAAACTTTAGCGTCTGCTAATTTTGACAGTTGCGCTTCGCACGGAGCCTTTTGAATGCGTCGCTTGTTCTATGTAGTTAGCAGTAGGAGCTGACACAAGAGGTTGTTATGTTAACCCTCTTGTAGTCCTAAACATAGATTATTTGAGATACTGTAGTCGGTCACCTACACTACCAGTGGGCATGCGCGTATCATTCATCATGGCCATCACCTACATAGATGGTATCTCCTCAATTCCCTACATTCTACGTCTACGGCAAATTGAGTTTTTACTCATGTTGTCAGCTGTTAGTCATGCGTCGTAATTTATGACTGTCTTTTACTTCAGCTGGTCTTTACCAGTTAGGTAATTATCAGTACGCACTGCTGACAGGCCCTTAGGTCTGAACGCTGATACTTGGCGAGCTGGTGCACCCTGAAGCCGCCATATACTCCCAAGCATTCTACTGACAAACAGGTCGCATTCCAGTAGAATTCTGTAATTCTAGGAACTAGTGCTTGAACACACTCGAGCATTTTCTTTATGGTATAAGTACCTGACTCTACAGTCCTGTAAAGATTAAAGGCATCGGACATCGGGACAACCCGACTGTGCGAAGTACCTTCTGTAGAGCACTCTCAAAATTTGGCACAAGCAGCATGATCCGCGCAATATTCCCCGTTAACAATAACTTGGACTGCATCTTCTATTTAGCACGACATCGACTACATGACGAGGTCCCAGGATGCGCCAGAGGCTCCGGATGAGGAACCACCACTATCTTGGTTCTTGGAGTTTGTAGGGCTTTGATTTATTCACTTGCACGGCGAAGTTCGCGATACGCTCTGATCAGAGCTCTCTTTTCTTCTTCTGAGGCCTTTTCCAGTCGCGTACATGATGGTGTTCACTACACTGCTCGTCCGAATACCTTAACAACTCTCGATACTTGCCCTGATGAGCGGGTTATGAAGGCACCTTTATTCGACGTGCCAAATGGGCGATAAGCCTTGGTTCCTTCTCCGTAGTCGGGGTCGGGGGCAATTTGCTGTACTGCTTCGCCTCTCTAGAAGTTCCTTGTAGACTGGATGTCGTAGTGTCCGTGATCTTTTTCCCAGATAACTCCAGCCCTAAGCGGTACATATTTCTCGCACGAAATAGTACACTTCTGGACGTGTTGATAGAATGTGAACCAATCGTTATGGAGATTGCTGGCTCCAGAACCGATATCCTGCATAATCTTGGTTTTGAGGGAAGTGGATCTCAGAAAGTCAACAGCCTGCCGTATGTCAAGTTTGGGGCTGTCCGATATCAGACTTTCCCATTTTCTGTTTCGTAATAGGGTTTGGTAGTTTAAAAAAAGAGCCATAATCCGAAGCTCAGCATCGGGTTCGTTCAGAGCTATCTTGATTGAAGAGCGTGCAGTATTCTGCAAACTATATAAAGACGTAGCTTGGATCTGAGTAGTTTTCTTAGACATGAGATGTTCCAGGGGAGCTTCCTCGGGAAGCTTCGAGAAGCTTGCGACATTTTCGAAACATTTTAAACCTATCAACGATACCAATGGGTCGTAGTCTACCGAATATCGGAGCGAGATAGCAGGAAGAGATTTTCGTGAGGTGCTAGTATCCTTCATGCGTAGAACATATTGCTCGAGCTCTTTAAAAAAGGAGTGGATTTGTCTCTTTCCCAAACGTTTCAGCTTTGGGCGAACGATATTCCAATGAGCGTGATCACCCGACGGCCCATTTGAGCCCATCGCCACTTAATAATGCACGGTGAGCAGTTTGGTTAGAGCATTGAGTGAAAATTACGCAAATAGTGCAGGTACGTACAGATGGAATAAAGCAATCTTTCCCACAGGACAGATGGTTGACCAAACTCCTTCGCGGAATCGGGTGACGGAGAGAAGACAAACCTCTCTAAAGTAAAAACTCTACGAAAACTGCAATAGACTGGACTATATACGATTAATGAGCCAGTAATCACTGCGGCAATGAAGGTTAGCAAAGTAGGCATCCCAATCCCAAGATTGAGTAGTCCTGCCCCCCGATCTCGGAGTGGACCTTGGGATGTAGTTGAAGCACTGTTTCTTAGCACATGTGTAGCTTACAGCTGGCTTGTCGAAGCCGCTCCGGGCTATGCGGAAAGTGACTAAACAATGGTAAGTCCATTGTCGAGCCCTGGTACCAGCAGAGTGTGGTGCTTTCACGCCGTGGCCCTCTAAGCGCGTAATAATTGAAGAGTAAAAACAGTTAGTCCTGGACAACTGCCAGCCACGGTGTGTATATTCCACACTGACTAAACCCAAAAAACAATAAGCATCTAATTGGCGTCTTGTAAGATGGCCCACAGAAATCTACCGGGCGCCCTGCCTGCGCGCCTGAAGATTTATCAGCGTTTTGCTAAAATGTGTCAGCCGCTGCTGGGGGGCACGGTGCTTTAGAATATGCCTACAGTTTAGTGCATTGGACGCTTCTCTTTGATTGAATCCTTCGGAGCAAGTCTTCGCTACACAAGGGTTTTTGTTGTCTTGGCAACACAAACTAGGACCCGATCACTATGCAATTTTCTAAGTCACGTAAACAATTCTGAGAGGAATATGATATGAACCATCCTAAAACCACACTCAAGCCTCGAGTCAGGTTATCATTTGCAAATCTTGCTCACGATGGCTGGTGTCACAGGACTGTTATACTACAAGGTGACGCGAGGAAACTCCGAATCAGTAGTGCACTACACTGCAACTATTTTATATACAGGTACTCGCCAAACGTATCATGACTGGAACTGCTGTGATTTTACAAAAGCGTCCATATTGGGACTGAAGTCAGTTGAAAATATGGGAATCGTAACACATGAACTGATGCACGTGATTATACTTGGTCGAGGGGGCATAACACTGCAATGAACTCGAAAATTGGACCCAGATCGTGAACTGCAACACACGTAGACCTGCAATCCAGACGCACATTCGGTTCAGTGAGGCTCCAGAACACTGGAACTACCTCTAACGGAAAATTTCTTCTATGCAGCTACAAAATTTACTCGGAATTAAGAGAGGGCATCGATGTTGAGGAGTAGCGCTCAGTAAAACAGATATGACGATGCGCATGGGAGGCTTTGCCTCTATCTTCGTTACCATCGAAAGAACCTCTCGAATGGCGTGGTGAAGAATCACTTTATACTTACATCATGCGCGCGACCGGATAACTCTAACCCCTGTTACCCGCACCAAGAAAGAACACGGAATTCACGAAGACTGGTAACAGAAGAGCTATTCTCATGAGAGAGTGCTGACCATTGGCTACTTAACAGCCAAAAGGTCTCATCATGGATGGGGTAGCTCTTGCGAGACGTTTTGGACCCTAACTTCGACGAGGGTGGCAACATCCACGACGGTAATAACTAACACGACGGCGATTACTTCCACGAAGTTGATAATATCCACGATGGCGATAACTTCCGCTACGCAGGTATCTGCCACGAGGACGATAACCTCCACGAAGGAGATAAATTCCACGACGGTATTCTGAGTATCTCTGGTGCAGGTTATCATCGTTTCCGTCTAGTTCTAGCGCGAACCACGATCGTAAGCGCTCTATTCGCCCGAACTACAGTAGAGAGTAAGAAGCACTCATACATTTAAACTAACTGGATACTGTCGCTTTCTGACTAGCTCGTCTGAAAGGGAGGCCTCATTCAGTAAACTACGACTTCTACGTTGTTGTTTTGTTTGCAGTTACCTAGCTTCTTGAGTCCAGAATTGCACCCGCTTTCGGCGTATAGACATATAATTTGGCTACGCTGGGCGTGACGGTCAGGTCGAGTACCCCAACAGGCGCTGTTTGACGCAAATAGGACCACTGAGGTTTGCTCTACATGGTTTTAGAATAGTAACCTGTGCTTTTGTCCAATTTTCGTTAAAAAGGGAAGTATGTATGATCCAGAGTAGTAGTGTGGTTGGCACTTGTCCAGACCCTCAAGCGAAGTAAACCACGAGACGACAAAGCAGTTTTATCCGCAAAACCCATCGCTCCTCATCGGTTACAATAGTGGAAGATATACGTTTCTCTCAGGCCCGTGTTTATGCTGCTGGAGCCCATATTTCTGCACTCCATGGGACTCTGAGACGATGAAAAAGAAAAGAATATCGTCCATGTCGTCGTGAACGACTTTGTTCTGGAGTTGTTACTGGGCCTTATTAGAGCCGCCAAGTGAATATCTTCTTCATTGGCTTTGCGAACCTGTTAATATCGGTGCAACATACCTGTTGCGTTGTCCTCAAAGCACGTAGATATATGTAAGGTGGAAACATATCTGTCTTTGTGCTTCTGAGAACGGGCGAATTAAAGATCGTGTCCCTCGAGGAAATGGCGAGTAGATGAAGAATGTAATTGCACTCTTGCCAGAAGATACCTCGCAAGCTTGGTCATGACTAGACAGATCTTTGCTGACTACAATTAAAATGTCGTATCTCCCTTATCAAAGTAGACCGAAGTTATACCAAACGTATTGACTGACGCACATACGTAACTCTTGGGGAACGGATGTACAGGCTGAATTAGGAATCCAGACTTCGAATAATGCTAACACGCAACGACGCAGCATGCATTGTAGTCGTCTATCTATTATATTGCATCCAATCAATTTTTGCTCATTTCAACAAGAACTCTCCGTTTCGCACTGCACTCCTTTTGAACAGATTCTCTCCATTACGTTACATGAGCGTCATGGTGCTTGGCACACATCAGTGGTGCAATTCAAAGATCAGTTTTCGACGAAATTCCCCTCATATCTTGGGTTCATGTACCGTCCTAAAAATCATTTTTAGTGAGCTTCACGATTCTGACGTGAGTGTGGTAACTGTAAGCAATTCAGGCCAGGCCACAGACACTTCCTACATATGGCCTAAATAGTCTATTCGCTGTTGACGAGGTCTAGATCCTACTACGGCGGGGGCAGTCATTCTATTCGCCACTGATTAAAGTATAGTGATAAGTTCTGTCAATAACGTAGTCCAATGCAGAGTTATGGGTGTGTTCGCATGACAGTGGCTTCCTTATTAGTCAAACGCAGCTGCTGAACATTCCTCGCAGACAACACCATCGACAGTCGCGGATGATACATATTTCATGTGCTTGTGCATTGGAGAGATACTCATCTGAAAACGCACTTCAATTCACATATCCAACCGACTAAAACCAAACCGGAAAGCGCACAATGATCATGGAAGAAAGTCATTGCCAACGTTGCACGGTTCCAGGACGGTAAGAATTTGAAAAAAGATGTAATGTCTCGGATTGCACCTCGCAACTGGAATGGAATATTTATCAGGAGCCGATGAAACCTGGCCAGTAGCATGCTCACTGCAGGCCGCTCCACTTACAGGCTTTTAAATGCTTACTATCGTCAGCGATTTCGCTCTTCCTGAATATGTTCTGCGCAAGGACGTCAGCTGGGAATTCTGTTATCTTGTTTTGGAGGCATGTTCGACTTACAAGCTAATCTGCTGTCTCCAATTCCATCAAATATGACCTCGTCCATACTCGACTTGTGCGTGCATGCTGTTTTGTTGGTTTAGGAACTACTGAAAGAAGTTTTAATCGCGAAATTTTATTTCTGTAGCCATTGATCGCATTTAGGTCTGATCGTCTCACCAAGATTGCGGTGTTGAGCAGCGCAGCATATCGTGTCGTGATCCAGAATCTGAGTCAGGCTACGTTTCGCTCAGGGCAGACGTTGCAGATATGTCGAAGTTTTTCTTATATAACGTTTTAGTCTTGTGCGAGTGGGGCGGGGTCTCATGATGTATAAATGGTGCTCAGAGTACTTTGGGGGCAGAGAAACCTCTGGTATGGCTAAGTAGTCGGTGAAATGAATGGCATCGCTAGCGAAAAACCTATAGAACAGCTGGCGATAGTAGGTGGGGCTGCTGGTTAATGAACATTCGTGGAAGAAGAGAGCTATGGAGACGGCTGAAAACACCCGCTGCTGAAGAAAACACACCAAAACCTGAACCTCTTAATGCCAGCGTGTGTGTAGCGTTTTGGGTCAGATTAAGAGTCTTATGGGCAGAAACAGCCGACCGGTCATTTGCAGCAGTTCCTAACGGCCAAACTACAGTTTTTGGCATACTCTCGACAGACCAAGGGCCTGCTCGGGGGCTTCGAAACGCTACGTGTGACTGAATTTCTACTGGCCACCCTAAGTGACAGTTCACTTCATGGACGTAGTTGTTGTAATTTGGATGCCCGGCTGAAAATTGGATGCGTGGCTTTGGCGACTCTGCAATACATTTGAATTGCACCGCTGATAAACATGATGCACTATGAGGCTGATGTAACTTAGAAGAGAAGGAATGATAAGATTGAAGTGCA
>JAUKWC010039243.1:0-13421 GCA_032356245.1 Endocladia muricata
AGATAGACACTAAAAGTGAAATATGAAGCTGATCTGACTATATTGAACTAGATGTAGAGGGTGAAAAAAGAACGTCGAAAAAATGCAAAACAGAGCTTTGCACTGATGTAGTTCTATAGCGTTCATCAATTGCAATTAGATATATGAACTGGATGAGTTTATATTGTACCTTGCGCCTCATATCAGGCCAATCCGCCGCAGATGAGGGGCACGATTATGCAACTTACTCTTATAGTTCCAGACACCCCCAAGGTCTCAGCTTGCACGGTTTTGCTCGTTTACCCGAGTAGAAGGCTGGCGAAGTCAAAGTTTTGATGAATACCCACACTTCGAATCATATTACTAGTCTTTGCAAGAAAAGGAAATCTTTGGAACAGCGCCTTTTGTGACATTGAATTCATAGTGATACTCTGACTACATCTTCAACTCTATCTGTTTCGTCTATCGACAGCAGTTTGGGAACTCTACAAAAGTTTGATACAGAGTTGTGCGTGAGGAGTGATGCTACGTATATAATGTATCCTAAAAACGGCAAGAGGCAGTCATCCAGCAATGTTAGAAAACGACCATGAAAATATCTAATAATTAATCTTTTTATTGTACGTCCAACCAATTCCTCCTGATATGAAGCAAACATCCGCCTATCATGAGGCTACCGCCCGGTCCAATAGACTCTAGTATTTATTTGACATCAAGGCTCATATAAGGTCTATTGCACCGGGACATGACACTCAATCGTCTCATATGAGACCAACTTTCATGTCGAAATATTAAATAAGTAGGATTCTTTAAAACTTTTTTTTTGCTCGAGCGATGCCCCATAGTGTTGATAGTTCGGACCAGCTAGTGCAGTTCCACTTCACTGACAGAATAAGGGAGAATTTCACCGAATATCGTGAAGAGTCCTCAATTTTTAATAACCGTGCCTCTCGATTCCGACCCCCGCGCAATGTCGGACCGCGAGCTCATACTCACATTCGCCGCGCAACCTCCGACTATAGGTGTCGGCGAATGTATGGTGCTAACTGGAAGCTCAAGAAAGCCTCTGAGACCGTCAAGTATGCCAATAAGTCCAAATTCAACGACAGAAATATCACTGATATCAACGTCACCTGACAACTAACCGATAGCGTCAAGGTCATGTCACTTCCACTTGAAAACCCCAAAGCAGAGGAAAGTCTGCAAAACACCGACGGAACGGCAATCTCGAATGCTGGTTAAGGCTCCAAACAATTGCAAAACCAGTCGAGCAGTTGGAAATCGGGTGTTCACATCGACGTCGTGACATACGTGGATGGACAACGTCACGATATCATAAGGAGCAATAGTCACGATGCACCTGGACCGGACATTGGCGTCCACGGTACATCATGGGCTCACGCCATGGTCACGCTGGAAGCAAATCGCTTTATAAGCACGAGGCTTTGGATCTTCATGGGTAAAATTGACGAGATTTTATCAGATAGCTCCTAATCTGAATCATGACTCGACCTGCCTATTTGATTGCGATGCTCCCGCAACCCTATATTAACGGTGTGGTTCGGTAGACAAACGGGTACATGTTAGAGGAGTATTCTGAGATAGCGGGGAAATGGAAAGTTTGTATATTTTCGGGGTTCTGCCTCCGATGACAAGATGCCCGTTTAGAAGTCAACGCAATTCGTAAAGCGCAATCAAGAGGAGCGAGCACTAGTTACCTGCCTGTGTCGGTGACATAATATCTCGCAACGGTTTCGAGCACCTCCAAACCCGCATTGCACCTACTGGAGCTGTAAGCTGCGCTGAGAATATGAACCGGAGATGACATCTGGTCAAAAGTCCTGTCCATGCGACAAAAGATGACCAGGCGATTGAATGCAAGCCGCCCCGCCACACCCGCGTCGACAAGAGTATACTGCAGTGGTACGGGCTAAGTGAGAGCTGGGTCTCTACTGGTACTTTGAACTTTGTTTCACTGAACCGGACGACGGAAAGCGGATACGTAGTCAAGCCAGCTCCGTCTATGGTTCCATAAATCGATGCGGGCGTCCACTGAGTGCAGTAAGAGGCCTAGTAATCCCCGTAGTTTACTACAATTTGTGCAGTTCCGGGTCTAAAGTCTGTAAACCCCGACTTCCACCAGGTGGACGTCTGAGTCTAGTAGTACTAGACTCGGACATTGACCCCGTGGACGACTGGATATAGCAGTACTGGAATTCGACGTCCCCCTGATGGAAGTTCAGGTCTACTAATGCTAGAGTTGGACGTCCACCTGGTGGTCGTCCGGCTCCAGTAGTACGAGCTGATATACTACGGGCTGCGGCAGTCCAGGATGCATTTATACTACGAAGCGTACTGCGACGTGTGGAAGTCTATTCCTAGTTTTACTGCTCAACAAAGGCACTTTTAGCAACTCCGAAGACACTTTTGCCGCATTCAGAACTGCGTAAAGTGTAGCTGCGCAGCACCCTTACATTTGGCACGTGCAGAACGGGAGGCACACAATTCTTATGCTGAACAGGTCTTACACATATGGCACGAAGCGTAGAAACAAACTGAACCTCAAGTCGACGTCATAGAGAGATTGTAAACATATATTTCGTGGAATTGAAAAGTATGTAGTTTTTATGATCGGTGTGGTTTCACTAGTGATACGGGCTGAGATCTGCACATGTGAAAATACATGGGCAGATGGATGCTGTTTTTTAGACTAAACCTCGCACATCCATCTCCTCATGTGTTTAGACATGTGTAGATTTCAGCCCGTGCCACTAACGACACCCCGTCGTCTGAATTTTCAGTACTTCTCAAACCTCTTTCCTGCTGTAGCGTCCCAAAAATCGCCCCAATTTTCTGAGCGACCTTTCTTGCGGCTGAGCCGAAGTCGATCTCAGGTGCTATAGTGCGGCTTGCTCGCTCGGAACTGGCTCTCAAACTGGCTTGTAGTTTTTAAGTTTGTTTATGGGCACGCTATTTTGGAAGATTCTACGACGCACTTAGAAGCTAAGTTTATCCGCATATGTTGTGAACAGCTCCTCGCCGTTTAGAATCTCACGCGTCGCACGGATGGTCACGGTATGCAGTGAACGTAGAGCTCTCTGCGATAACTCCCGTCGATCCTCATAAAACTCCACGTTTGTGTCTCGCGCTCTAGAAGTACCTCTATTTCGCTCCTCCTCATTCCCACGCAAGTACCGTGCGTTAGTCACGAACTCGGCCACACAAAATCGTGCCGGTACAATGTGCACGTTATGCGTCGGAGTCTTACGGGACTCTGCCCGCCTTTCCACGAGAAGGGCTACCCCGCTGACACGTTCTTTGTCTACCCGCAAAATTCCACCTCCGTAGATCTTCGTCTTCTGCCGCGTGCGCTCACGCATGTCTGCCTACAGGAGTGTCCCATAGAAGGTGCGGATCGTGTCTCTTTTTCCGAAGACCCGATCCGCAACCACCCCGAGTGGGACACCTTTGTGCTTCACTGTTGACGGGCGCACCACCACACACCTCGCCCTCGTTTCCACCGCCCGTAATGTTAGCGGGTCTTGCGTGTCCAGCAGGGCCTGTTACTTCGCCGGCCACTTGTCCACTGACGCGCGTGAATAGGGCAGGGAAACCATGGGATCCTCAGCGTAGTTTGTAATCAACCGGACCATGTTCTCCGGTAGACATTGATGGTGGGGACACCCAGCAGGAGCATCCGCCGGGCTGCTCCCCCTTTTGGCAGACACATGTCGTTTCACGCTGGCCAAATACTTTGTGGCAAGCTCCAGAGCCCGCGGAGAGCCACCAATGTCGCACGCGGTGCTCATAACGCTTTCACAAAACGCCTTACCTAAGCTCGGTAGAGCTTGGCTGACGCAGTCGTCATCCTTGTCGCACCCCACAAAACGGTGATGTCTTGGAAGCTCTAGGCATGCTTTTGCATTTGCGCAAGTACCACTAAGCAGGGCTATCACAAGGTCCCCCGGTGCCGAATACTGCAACACCAGCTGGCTCATGAGCTTGATGCTCTTCTCCTCAGCTTGAAGCATGTTCATACGACTCCCTTCGTGAGCTCTTTTCATCACCTCTCCGGGCTCAAACCGCTGAATTCCAACCATACAGGTCGTCTATGCTGCGTGCGAAGACTGCACGTAACCGTTGCTTTGGGAGCATACCCGCGCGAACTGCACTTCAAGCGGCACATTCCTCCGCCAGAAGTGAACAGCTCCATGCGTGACTGAGGCGTGGCCAAATCCTTTCGTACTCGGGTTTTGTGTGTAATGACCTCGAGCTCGGACGTGGACCACTGGCTGGTCCTCCATGTTGAACACAAAGTCCTTCTGCCGCCTCCCCCTCGACGCACTGGCCCCGTCACTGGTCTCGTCGTCCACCTCTCGGCTGTGACGCATGAGGCGCGAAAGCCACATGCCAAATTGCAGACCACTACAGGAAATGATTCCGTGGCCGGTTTTAGCAAGCAGCTCGTCGAATATCGGGATGGTGGCGTTCGTTCCGTCGCGGGTGAAGACATCGTGGGCAGAGTTCTACGCACCCCGCTCGCTTCTGGTGTTGAACGGAGGGTCCGTCAACAGCAGCTGAACATAACCCCCCAGGCACTCACCCGAGTCGTCAGCGTGATGACTAAGGAGGTCGTGGAAATTGCAGCTGTGGACTCGCCAGTCCGAGTTCATCACGCCGAGCAACTCCGCGAGAAGGTCTGTTGATGGATTCTCCTCGAGGAGGCACTCTTTCGACTCCTCTTCCGGCGGTGGAGACGGGATAATGCGGTTGGGTGGTTCTGGTGCTTCACGCACGGGGTCTTCGGCTCCGGCACCAATAGGTTGGGAGTGAACCAGAAAGTCGCAGTAGCTAGCCTCGTACGACTATGCGCCAAAACATCCCCCACTTCGTCGCCGCTACCCTGTAGGTCCAGCTCGATCTCCTCTCTCAGCCGCGAAGACAAAGAACGAGGAGGCTACGCGGATAGTCCCACACTGGGCTCGGTGCTCGATAGTATCACCCGCCGACGACGACGCGGTCTCGTGTCTTCCGAATCGGCATCGGACAGCTCCGAGTCCACCTCGAGAACCTGGGAACAGGCACCGTCATCTTCAAGCGCCTCACGCTGAAGTCCCAGGGCCTCCCAGGTATCCCCGCTCAAGTCGGCAAAGAGCCTGGGCAAGTGGGCATCGCGCGACGAGAAGCGGTGCTGATACGACCAGTTGCTGCGGTGCTTGACAGTGTACAAAGCCTCGTTTGTAACGATAGCTTGCAAACTCGACAGGAACATATTGGTAACCACCCGCATTGCCGTATCTTTCTCCGCACTTCGACTCCAAGCTATAGTACTGCTCGTATGCTCCTCCGCACTTCCTAACCCATTCCCTTGCAGCGTGGTGTCCTGTGTGATGGGTGAAAAGCCATCAGCATGTGACTTCAAAGCCAAAGAGTGCTGAACGCGCGGACGAAATAGAAGGGGGGTCAGGCTAACACTCCGCACCTCGAAACTCCCACAGCCGTCGCCGGCTTCTTCCACGCCCGAGTTGGCATTTGTGCAGCAAACGTGAGACGGTTGCCTGTTTGATTTGTCTATTTCAAAGCGAATACCCATTTGGTGCCGCGCCTCGAGTGGCATAAATCAATCGCGTGGAAAAATATGAGAACCTCGAAGGCTCTGCTGCGGTGAACAGAAAAAGTTCCCGGCAGAACTACTTCCGAGACGTTGCTGATCTTAGAGTGAGTGAACTTCGTGCCAGCATTAAGGGACACCCCATATTTCTTCTAGCTCACGACCGCATCCGCGATCGCCCGAATCGTCTTGTTTTTTGGGGTCAGCAACATAATTTGCAGCGCTGTGCGCACTGTCTGCGTCATCCGCCCGCTGCCCAGCTGGCGAGAGGCCGGGCAGTTGTTCTCGATAGAAGTGCGGAACTCACCGCGAGGCTTGCGCTGCTTGCTCTTCACTGAAGCAATTTCCTTGATCGCCATCGAGACGTCGTCGTCTGCTGCGATGAATAAGAGCAGGAAGGCCAACAGGTGGATCTGCATGAGGTCAAACTTCGGTTTCACTTCAGATGAGGAGAGAACGGCAATGAAGGCAGGCAGGTACATGGCGGCTGTCCCGGATCGGCTGAGATCAGTGGGCTGCATGGTTACACTGCAGTGTGGAACGAAAGAGGGAACGAAGCCGAGGAATGCTGGGGATGTAAGGAGGGAGGAGCAGAGCATTGCAAACGAAGCAACGAACACCACGTGGATAGAAGTACAGGGAGGAGAGCCGAGGACGACGCAAGGAGAGCAAGGAGGACCGCGTCGATATATTGGCATCACGAGGGTGTGAGTTCTCGTGGTATGGGAGCAGGCGTGTGTCAGTTTCATTGCGGGGAGGAAGGAAGGCGCACAGAAACACAACGTCCTCACATGCGCGCACGTTTCTGTTCCGTAGCAACAGTTAAGAACCGTGGCGCCCCCCTCCACGAAACTTGGGAATATAAGTAGATTATTCAAGGTGCGGGAGGGTGTCACTAATGACAGGGGCTGAGATCTACACATGTGAAAACACATGAGCAGATGGATCTGCGAAATTTCATCATGAAGACAACATCCATTTGCCCATGTGTTTTAACATGTGCAGATCTCAGCCACTATCATTAGTGATACCACCCAGGTCTGAGTTTTTGTTACTTTCTGGAATACCCATTTGCAGGCCCCCGGCCCTGATTCCGGTCCTGGCGATGACCCTTATGATACTTCAAACGTTCGCAGGCACTTTCCGCGAGTGCATGACTTTACAAGGGCCCCATCACCAGAGGTAGCTACCAGCTGGGACTTTTACTGTCCAGGTCACAACAACTGCGACGTATTTTTCGAGCTTGTTCTTTTCCCCGAGCCTCCGTCTGTCCTGCCCTGCCTGTGGCGCAGCTCTACATTGATGGCTCCACCGGGCAGAAGGACGATAACGGCTGTTCCAATACAAAGATCTCGCAAGCATACGCACAAGCAATGGGAGGGGGATGATAATGCCCTGGCTGCGCCTGTCGCTGTGTCTGCACCAAACCTTCGGGTTAGTTCAACTCAGTGGCTCCCGTCAGGCAGGCTGACGGGGGTTATGCAGCCGCAGACAATGCCGGCACCGTCGCTGTTTCGTCCAGAAGGTGATCAAGCCGATGGTTCCACTGTTCTGGAGACTCACGGCGCTGCTGTTACGCTGGCAGCTCCACGAGGGCGCACTGCCAACCAGATGCCTCCTTTTCCTTCGTCTATTCAATCGGACCGCAGCTTGAGCACCGCTAGCTTCACCGTCCAGGCCGGAATTGCGTCTGCCCCGCTCGTCCGCCCGCCCGGCGTTGCCACCCCGGTGCGGTCGCATATCTGCCGCGGAGTAGCGATAACTCAACGTGCGACCCTGCGTCCTCCTGTTGCAGCGTGTGTGAGACGCTTTTGGTCTCCCCCTCCGTCCATGCCGTTCTGCACAAGGGTTGGGACTTCGGCTGTAGCTCGCTCACAATCGACATCGAGTGAGTAGATAGAAGAGCTACAAACGATGCTTGTCGAGCAGACGAACAACTTCAGGGCCCTGGACCGAGAGATTGCTGGTCTCAAGACAAGGGTCAATGACTACAAGGAAAAGCTACGGCATGACGCCCGAGAGCTTCTTGAGGTGTGGGTGAGGGCTGAGGCAACGCTTCCCGAGTTCCTGCGACTTCATGCCGAGTTCAAAGATGTCAAGCAGGAGAACGAATGTCTGCGCAAGGCTCGCGAGATTTCTGGTGGCACCTACCAGGCCACACCGCCTGTCGGAACCGCACGTGGTCAGAGTGGCAAGCGCAGGACACGAGTTGGGGCAAATTACAGGAGTGTTGCCAAAGCCACCGAGAATTGGATTCTGCAATGATGCCGCCGCAAAACTGCTGATCTAGACTTAACAAGTTCCGCTATAGTCCGGAACTGGGAGGCCCGCTACGAGCGGTGCGTGGCGGGCGAGGTTTTCGCGGACGGCCTGGAAGGTGTGCTGCCGGTTCCATCCGTTGTCCTTGCAAAGCGGAAAGAGTACTATACGCGTTCTTACTACGATGAGGTGACGGCTCCGGTTGGAATGGTGTCCGCGGAGCTTGGCACCAGGAACCGGTCATCTTTGTTTTCAGACGCCGAATCCCGCCGCGAGTGCGTGGAGGCTGTTTCAACAGACTATGCTCTGTGAGTTACGATGAGGCAGACAACCTCTGAATTGTGATGAGCGCGCGGAAGACGAACGATAGGGACAAGCTGTTCCAATGTCTTTGGTATTTCTTCTTCGTGTCGCGGAAGATCACCTTTGTATCGGACAGCGAAGGGGCGGAGCACCCATTTCAGGCGCTTCAAGTGCGGGTGCGGCTGTTGAGATCAGAAGGGAAGCAAGGCACGCCAGACTTCTCATAATGGCGACCCAGCAAGGTCGAGGATTTAGCATGCGGTGATGAATCTGTACCGAGGGAGCTGTCTGATCTTGAGGAGGGTGATGTACTGTTTGGAAACTCTCTCTGGAGACATGTTCACTATTAGTTCTGAGGGTGCCATGCTTAACATCATGGGAGGTCTGCGTACAGGTCAACGATGCACCTTGGACGCGTGGACGCCTGGCTTGCAACAGTAGTACCGTGCATGTACCATGTTGAGGGCCGTCGAGGCTAGCGCCAACGCATTTACAGCCCGGTTTTTTCGAAGTACTCATCCTTGGCAACCGCGCAGATAACATGCAGCGTTTGAAGCAATGTATGCTGCATTATTCCGCAGGAGATGTCTTGGTATCGTTCTACGGTCGATGGGGCGTTCTGTGAGTCCGTGAATGACGAGACGGAATAGTCTGGTGAGGAGGGTAGCGATATTTTGTTAGCAGGCGCCCCCAGAGTGACCACAGACGTGGTGAAGGTGGGTCGCGAGAACAAGTTCTATGTGGCGGTACAAAAGACCTCGTTCTCGGAAAACATCTCCAGTATGCTCGGCACTGCTGTCGATTGCTACGTGGAATGTGCAGACTCAACCGAGGGATCGTATGAAATTCGCAATCGCGCGTGTGGCCTGTCACGGATCCCGGTCACAACTCTGGATTCTTCCCCGCGCGCTATTGTTGGAGCAGAGCACCGGTAACTGTCGACGCACAGAAGAGGAAGAAGGGAGTAAGCCTTACTTGGATGTTGGTAGTTTACTAAGCAGATTGTATGTTTTATTTTGTTTAGTTCTAGTGCAGAGAGAGTTTCGTGTCCGTTGGAGTAGAGGGGTCACGTAAGACTGGCCGTGCATCAAGGTCTCTGTAGAACCTGTTCATGTCGAAGCGATGGTAGAGCCAGTGGATTGAGGAGTGAAAAGGGTGATTTCGGAATTCGACCGCACCATGTGAGCTATCCCCATGATAGCAGAGGCCTTGAACAGGCCAAACTAGGGAAAGGCAGGAGCTTGATGTCCTCGATAGTGCATCTCTGGGAGCGGGATGCGATTTTCCGTGCGATTTACATTCTCATCTGTAGACCACCGCAAGCAAACACATCCCAAAGTGTCATCAACAGCATCGATTGGTGCAAGACAATCCGTGTACCGGACGAGGGCATACTTGGTAGGTGGCAGTGATTCACGGTCATGCGTACGGATGAGAGACAGAACCTGGGCCGTCCATACAGTGTCTGTCCGTCATTAATCGTTAGCCGCCAGGTGCACGAAGCTGAGTCGCTGTCGTTTCGTCGCGCCGGAGCTGCTATTACCAGAAACGCGCTGAAACACATGTTTTCGCATTTCGTCGAGTCGAATGACATTCGGTTCGGGATCATAATCGCTGACGGAGGGACGGAAGCCACCAAAAACGTAGGGGCTTTTAGCGATAGTGATGTGGAGAGTGTCACATGTGCGGACCGAATGTTGCTAGAGGTGCTCGGCGCGGACAATGTTCAGGAGCATAGTCGTGCCCCGGTCACTAAGCTGGTCAACAAGGTCGATGCAAATGTTGGGAGCATCTGCGCGTAGTGATTGGAGCATTGCTGCTGTGAGGCGGTTTTGTTCGTTTCCGAGAAGCGGCATGGAGAGGGTTCTGAAGTATGCGAGTTCGTCGAAGTACATTCTGAAGCCTTCGCTGACAAGACGCGCCCTGTGCCTGTCGTTCAGATCCATGTGCAGGGTTGTGAGGCGACGCTATTGTGAGACGGAGACGACGTGAGTTCGATCGGCGGACGGTTTGGTCCATGGCTTGTACCCTTCGCTTGGCTGTGCGGCAATAGTGCTACTTCAATGGAGTGTTATCGTCGTCATAAACACCGGCATCTAAATGTTGTAGGCGCCCAAAGTTGCGGATCTCATCTGCCAGGCGGGTGAGGAGATGAAATTTTAGTGTCTTGACCCTGGTCGGGTGGTGGTCCCCAAGGATGTGGAGCATGGAGGCTTTAGACTCACTGACACGGTCCGTTAGGCTATGAGCCTTGGCAAGGCTCGAGTGCTTCTCTAATTCCTGCCTCGAGCTGAGTTTAAGAATGTCTGAGTACTGAGCGCAAGTAGATGCGAGGAGCGCGGAGTCAACTTCACCATAGCAATTGTCTTTCATTCCTGCAACAATTGGAAAAACGATGTCAACGGAGTTATATTGTGTGGCCCCCAGCATCCCTCGAACTCCTTCACATCTGTACAGCCCGTTCAGGCGACTGCGTTTTTGGGAGGCGGAGAAATCGACGTGTAGGCCTGGAACGTAGAAGTCTGTCTGAATGGCAAACAGAACTGTGTTGACTCCGCGATGGAGAGCAGTGCGGATGGTTCTAAACTGCTTCCTATTGTTTCTAGCGGAAGGTTACGCTGTGAATAAGACGGAGGAGTCGAGCTGAAGAAATATGCAGGTCTTGATTAGCTTGGACATGCCGAGGCGGAAGTTGTGCAGCGGTTCGAAACCGAAAATGGAGTGCATTTCGAGGTAAGAATTGGTCGGAAGCAGGGGGCATGTTTCCAGAACGAATGGTAACCTCCGCAGCGAGGAGATGGAGAGCGTTTGTTGCGCCTGTGCGGTGGAAAATCGTGCCTGAGCTGGCCTGCCCAGCAATGCATAAGCAGTGGCGTCGCCCTCGAGGTCGGCCACTTTCCTGCAAAGATGGGTGGACGGCGAAGTAGTGCACGCCGGGAATGAAGCGGACGAAGTAGGGGGACTTGAAAGTAATTCGCAATGCTGGTAGGGTTGGCTGGTTTTCGGGCCCGATCGAGTGCCGATGATTTCCTTCCCCTCGGGTCTGTCACGACAGTAGCTGATGAGGACCGAGTGACATTTCCAGAGACGATGGTGCGCATCTGAGCATGTAAATTCTACGAGACCTTTTTCAAACAAAGGCGATAGCCGAGAGTTCAGGCCGGAGTGTAGTGTGGAAGTTTTGGTGTCTGGTGCGCGAGTAGCCAAAGAAAGTAGAAGGGCGTCAAAGTCTCTGTCGTCCGCGGTGGGGAAGAGCTGCACAAGAAGATAGCCAGCGACGGTGTGCCGTGACGTTGTGCAGCATCGGCGGAAAGCGGCAGTGAAGTTGAGGACAGTGGAATACACGGGATAGACAACGAGGACGCTGTTCTTGAGTGCAGTGGCGGATTTATACGTGTAGATATGTAAGCACCCTACAAACGAGTGGGTCCCCGACGTCCCGGTGTCCCAGATGACACCGGGGAGCCTGCTACCAATCAAAGCTTCCTTGAGGTCTTCACAAACTCGCCGGTGCACGTAAGTCTGCAGGGGATGCGCGAAAATATTCGGGTCGCTCCGCGGGGGGCACCACGAGGGCAGAAGTAGCAAGACCCTTTGTTAGCTCGCGCTACTTGCATTTGCAGGATCTCGACAGGGTCCGGGAAGTAGGTAGTTCCGGTAGACATACCGCTGTGGTCCAGCAGACGAGTTGCGCGGAAGCCGTGATGGTGAAGCTCTTTCTCGACAACAGCGAGCGTGAGGGATCCATACTCTTGTGAGGAGCCAATGCGGTCTTCAAAGTGCGCGAGAGAGAAGCCGGGATCCCTCAGGACAGAGATGGTCTCGTGAACCGTTCGCGGGCCGGCAGTCTTTTCTACTTCGGCAAGAGAAACAGGGACAAATTTCACGAGAAGGTCGGGCCTGCTTGTAGTTGGTTCCACGTCAGGGCGAGACAGGAATGGGAGCAAGGGACGCAAAGGCTCCGGAGCGTCATCACAAAGGACGTTATCATCGTAGTGTATAGGAGGTTCTGGGGCGGGTAACACTTGTAGAGAGGTAGAGACGAGCTTGCCCGATTGGTGTGTTCGGAAATGACACTGTCGCTCGTGTTTGGAAAGGGGGTACGCGTCAGAAGAGGAGTAGACGGAGTGCCGAAATTTGCTGGGCATATTAAGTGCGGGCAAATATAGCTGCAAGCAGAAGGGCTGGCGGGAGGAATGTGAGCACGGGGAGGTAGGAGGTTTTCCACGGCTCGAGCTATCTTCTTTTCTTTACTATGTACAAGACGGTAGGTCCGCTCGCGAGGAATCCGGCGTTCACGGCACCTAGTGCAGGTCTCTTGCGCGCAGCATTGGTGAAGGTAGAAGACGGGGTATACCATTCGAGACACACGCACGCTATCGCCTGTATCGATAAGAGAATATCATGCATTTGCCGGCGGGTACTACAAAGAGAGGGGGGGGCCGAAAAGCAGTGATACTGTAGTATCCCTACTTGAAAGATTTTCAATATGTAGTACGCTCTAGAGAATTTTCGTGGCACGGCGGCGAAACTATGGAACGCAAGGACGTACCACAGGCTCTATTCAAACCCCAGAAATGCGGGCGGCCACCTCGTCAAATCGGCAAAGGTACCCTGCCCCCAACAGAAAGTACTGAGGGACTGTTTCTTTTTGTGATGCAACGGTGTGAACAAGTAGGCAGCGCGTATTCTAAACGGTATCCGTACGAGCGCGAAGGGTTCGGGCGGGACGTGAGGCGTCTTTGAAGAGTGGCGAGACGTTTGGTTTGCGATCTGGTGCGGGGAGGGCGGGCCGTTGGCGATGGAGAGCGTGCTGGAGCGCAGGTGATGGTGCGGTGGGGGGTACAAACCAAATAGAAGGTGGGCGGGACGGGTGGCGTGTATGACGAGTGGCGAGAGGTGTCGCGTGCGACGTTATACAGAAAGTGCGCTGTTGGAGGTGTAGTGTGGAATGATGCAGAGAGAGCTCGCTGTTGGAGGTCGAGAGGGCGAAGCAAAGCTGGTCGTGGTCGTTCGGTTTGGTCGACAACCTGGAAGGGAAGGCGGGAGAAAGATCCTCAGTCGTTCAACAGTGGCGGGCCGTCTGGTGTTTGATTTGATGCAGGGAGTAGGGCTGTATAGGGGTGGAGCTGATAAGTGAGCGCGGGGTGGCTTAGGGGTTTTAGGGGATTAGGGGATTAGGGGATTAGGGGATTAGGGATTAGGGGTTAGGGGATTAGGGGTTAGGGGATTAGGGTGAGGGGATTAGGGTTTAGGGGCGTAGGGGTTT
>JAUKWC010039254.1:0-13416 GCA_032356245.1 Endocladia muricata
CATGATGGCGGCTCAGGTCTGCACGTGTGAAATATTATGTGAAGGTAGATGTTGTTTTTCAGAGTAAATTTTGCACATACCGCTCTTCATGTGTTCTCAAATGTGTAGATTTCAGCCTCTGTCACTAGTGACACCCCCCCAGTGTGGATTTTCATTACTTCTCAAACCTCTTTTTCCTGTTGTAGCGGGCCCAAAATCGCCCACTTTTCTGTGCGACGTTTCTTGCGGCTGAGCGCAAGTCTTTCTCAGCGGCTCGAGTGTGGCCTGCTCGCCTGGAACTGGCTCCAAAACTGGCATGTAGTGTTTCAGTTCGTTTATCTGCTCGCTATTTTGGAGGATCTTATCACGTACGTAGAACCTCAACTTATCCCCGTAATGTTTGCACGGCTCCTCGCCCTTCAGGACCTCACTTGCCGTACGGATCGTAACAGTGTTCAGTGAACGTAGACCTTTCTGCTACGATTCCCCTCTATCCTCGTGAAACTCCGCGTTTTTGTCTCGCGCTCTGGACATACCTTTATTTTGCTCCTGCTCATCCCCAGGCAAGTACCAGGCGTCATTTACAAAGTGGCCACACGTAATGGTGCCGGTACAATGTACACCTCATGCGTCGGGCTCTCACGGGAATCCGCCCGCCTTTCCACGAGAAGGGCTACCCGGTTGAAACGTTCTTTGTCTACTCTCAAATTCGACCTGCGTAGATCTTGCCTTTCTACCTCGTACGCTCACGCAAGTCTGCGGACAGGGACGTCGAATGGAAGGGGAGGGTCGTCTCTCCTTTTGCAGAGACCCGGTCCGTAAACACCCCCAGTTCCACACCATTGTACTTAACTGTCGACGGATGTGCCATCACACACCTTAACATCGATTCCAACGCCCGTAATGTTAGCGCGTCTTGCGTGTCCAGCAGAGCGTGGTACGTCGCCAGCAAGTTCCCCATCGACGCCCGTGAATATCGCTAGGAAAGCACGAGATCCCCGCCGTAGTTCGCAATAAACTGGACTATGTAGTCCGGTAGACATTGGTACCGAGGACGCCCAACAGAGGCATCCGCAGGGCTGCTCCACCTCCTGGCCGACATATTCCGTTTCAAGACGACCAAGTACCTTGTCGCCAGCGGCACAACCCGCGGAGAGCCACGAATGTCGCACGCGGTGCTCACAACGCTTTCGCAAAACGCCTTGACCAAGCTCGGTAGAGCTTGACTGACGCAGTCGTCATCCTCATCACACCCCACGAAATGGAGATGTCTCGGGAGCCCGAGGCACGATTGTGCAGTGTCGTACGCACCACGGAATAGGTACACTACAAGGTCCCCTTGTTTCGAATACCGCAGCACCAACTCTCTCATGTGGTTGATGCTCTTCTGCTCAGGACGAAGCATTTTCATGCAGCTCCGTTCGTCAGCTGTTTTCACCACCTCTCCGGGCTCCAACCGCTGAATTGCGTCCATATAGTTCGTCCAGGCTGCGTGCGAAGACTGCAAATACCCGTTGCTTTGGTAGCATACCCGGGAGAACTACACTTCAAGCAACATATTCCTCCGCTGGAAGTGAACTGGTCATTGCGTGACTGAGGCGTGGCCGCATCCTTTTAGACCCAGATTTTGCGTGGAGTGACCTCGAGCTCGCACGTGGACCATCGGCTGGTCTTCCGCGTTAAACACGAAGTCCTACTGCCGCGTCCCCATCGACGAACTGGGCCCGCCACTCACCTCATTGTACATCTCTCGGCTGTAACGCTCGGGATGCTCAGGCCCCATGCCGAACTGCGGACAACTGCAGAAAATGATTCCATGGCCGGTTTTAGCAAGCAGTGCGTCGAATATTGGGATGGAGGCTTCCATGTCCTTGTGGGTGAGGGTATCATTGGGCGAGTTGTCCACACCCCGCTCGGGTCTGGTGTTGAACGGAGACTCCGTCAACAGCAGCTGAACCTTACCCTCCAGGCACTCATCCGAGTCGTCAGTGTGATGATTTAGGAGGTCGTGGAAACTGCAGCTTTGCACACGGCAGTCCGACCTGATCACGCCGAGGAACTCCGTGAGAAGGTCGGTCTATGAATTCTCCCCGGGAGGCGGGTCTTTCGATACCTCCTTGGGCGGTGGAGATGGGCTAGTACGGTTGGCTGGTTGTGGGGCTTCAAGAAGGGGGTCTTTCGGCTCCTGCACTAATCGGTTGGAAGTGGACCGGAAACCCTCTTTCGCTTGCCCCGTACGACTGTGTGCCAGAACATCCCCCACTCCGTTATCGCTACTGTGTAGTTTCAGCTCCATCTGCTCTTCCAGCCGGGAAGACACAGAAAGACGAGACTATGCGGATAGTCCCACACTGGGCGTGGTGCTCGGCAGTGTCACCCATCGACGACGGCGCGGTCTTGCGTCTGCCGGATCGGCAGCCAACAGCTCCGAGTCCACCCCGATAACCTCTGAACAGGAAACATCATCTTCAGGCGCTTCACTGTGAAGCCCCAAGACCTCCCAGGTATCCCCGCTCAAGTCGGCAAAGATCCTGGGCAAGTGGCCCTCGCGCGACTCAAAGTGGTCTAGATACGGTCAATTGCTGCGGTGCTTGGCATCGTACATAGTATTATTTGAAACGATGGCTTCCAAACTCGACAAGAACAGACTCGTAACCGCCCGCATTGCCGCATCCTTCTCAGTAGTTCGGCCTGAAGCTACCATACTGCTCGTACTCTCCTCCACACTTGTTACCCCATTCCCTTACAGCGTGGTCTCCTATGTGATGGGTGCAAAGCCATCAGCGCGTGACCTCAAAGCCACAAAGTGCTGAGCGCGCGGACGAAACAGAACGTAAGTTCCGACTAACGCCTCGTACTCCGAAACTGTCACTACCTTTGCCAGCTTTGTCGACGCCCGATTTTAGCAGTTGGACGGCAAACTCAAGATGATTTTCGGTTTGATTTATCTCCTTCAAAGCGAATACATGTTTTCTGCCGCGCCTCGAATGGCATACATTGATCGTGTGGAGGAACACGATAACCTTGAAGGTTCTGGGGTCGGCAACAGAAAGGTTCCTGTCAGAACCACCTCCCGATTCCTCTTGACCTTAGAGGGAATGAACCTGGTGCCAACAAGAAGGGACACCCCATAGTTCTTCTGCCTCAGGGCCGCATCCCCAATCTCCCCGATCTTCTTCTCTTTTCGAGACAGCGACACGATCTACAGCTCTGCGCCCACTATCTGCTTCATCTGCTCGCTGCCCAGCTCGCGTGAGACCGGGTCGTTGCTCTCGATAGAAACACGGAAGTTGCCGCCAGACTTGCGCGGCTTGCTCTTCACAGCGGAAATCTACTGGATCGCCATTGAGGCCTCGTCGTCTGGTGCGACGAAAAAGTGCAGGAATCCCAATACGTGGAACTTCATGAGGTTAAAATTGGTGTTCACCTCGAATGAGGAGGGAAAATCAACGGAAACAGGCAAGCACAAGCCGTCTGTCCGGGGCAGGCTAAGTTCAGTCGGCGACATGGTGACAGTGCGATGTGAAACGAAAGAGGGAAAGAAACCCAGGAATAATAGGAATCGAAAGACGGAGGAGCAGATCGTCGCAAGCGAACCAAGGAAAATCACGTGGATCGAAGTACAGGGAGGAGAGCCGAGGATGAAGCAAGGAAACGAGGGGAGATCACGTCGATAAACCGGTATCAGGAGGGTGAGAGGTGTCATGCTTTAGGAGTAGGTGTGTGCCATTTGTAATACGGACAGGGAGGGCAGCGGCCAGGAACACGACATGCTCCCACACGCTCATGTTTCTGTTCCGTAACAGCAGTTACCAACAGAGGCGCCCCCTTCACAAAACTTGAAAATAAAAGTAGAGTCGTTAGGGTACGGGGTGGTGTCAGTAGTACCAGGGGGTGAGATCTACACATGTGCAAACAGATGAGGATATGAATGTACGAAATTTACTCTGAAAAACCATATCCATGTGCCCATGTATTTTCACATACGCAGATCTCAACTGCTGTCATTTCTGACACCACCCAAGTCTAAGTTTCCGTTGGCTGCTGCAATGCACATTTGCAGGCCGTCAGCCCCTGGTTCCGATCACGCCGTTGGCGCCTGTGTTATTCCTAGCATCGGCAGACACTCTCCGCGTGTGTATGACTTCACAAGGGCCCCACTGAAAGTGGTGGCTGCTAGCTGAGATATGTACTGCTCAGTTCACAACAACTGCGACGTAGTTTTTGCAATTGTTCTTCTCACCGGGCCTCTGTTTGTCCTATCATGCCTGTGGCGCAGATCTACATCGATCGCTTCGCCGCCTAGAAGCTCGAGAAGGGCTCTTCCGATGCCACTATCTCGCAAGCGCACCTACGTGCAGCGGGAGGGGGACGATGATGCCCCGGCTGCGCCTGTGGCTCTAACCGCCCGAACCGCGGGGCTAATGCAACTCAGCGGAACCCAGCAGGCAGGTTAATGGGGTTTGCGCGGCCCCAGGCAACGCTAGCGGTGTTTTTGTTTGGTCCAGAAGGTGGACAAGCGAACGGTGCCACAGTTCTGGCGACTCACGGTGCTATTATAACACTGGCAGATCCACCGGGCCATGTCGCCAACCGGACGCGTCCTTGTCGTGCGACTGTTCAATCTGACTGCAGATCGAGCACAGCGAGCTTCACTGTCCGTGCCGGAATCGCGACCCCTTTGTGCGCCTGCACGCCCGGCATCGCCGCTCCTGTGCGGTCTCACATGCGCCGTGGAGCAGGGCAAACGCATAGTGAGACCCTGCGTCCTCCTGGTGCATCAGAGGGGATGGAACGTCCAGGTGAAGAGGATTGGGAGGATTTGTTACCAGGTGCCCCTGGAGCAGCCCCAACCATGATGAAGGTGGGTTCAGAGAACAAATTTTATGCGGCGGTAGGGAAGGTGTGTTTTTCAGACAACATTTCCTGTTTGGCTAGCGGTGTTATTGATTGCTCCCCTGCACGTGCAGACTCAAGCGAGGGACCATGTAAACTTTGAAATGGCGCGTGTGGGCTGTCACTGATTCCCGCCACAACTTCGGATTCTCCCCCGCCCGTTGTCGTTGCAGCAGAGGGCCAGTAACTGTCGACGCACAGAAGAGAGAGAAAAAATGAAACCGTACTTGTCTAGTGTTAGCTCACTAATTGGATTGTAGTTTTCTTGTGTGTTTAATTCTAGTGCAGAAATAATGGCGCGCGCATTGGAGGGGAGGGTTCAGATAGAGCTGGCCGTGCATCTGGGCCTGTGTAGAACATGTGTATGTGGAAGCGAAGGTAGAGCCAGTGGTTCTGAGGTGTGAAAGGGGGAATGTGGGCTTTTGACCACACCACTTGAGTTCTCCCGATGATAGTGGAAGCCTTGCTGAGACCAAACAAGGGAGAAGCAGGAGCTTGACGTCCTGATTGCTGCATTTCCGGGAGCGGGACCGGATCTTGTCTACGATTCGCATTCTCATCTGTAGACCGCCGGAAGCGAACTTATTGCAGAGTGGCATCAACAGCGTCGATTGCGGGAATACAATCCATCTACCGAGCGAAGGCACACTCGGTACGTCGCAGTGATTTACGGTTATGAATACAGAACAGAGACAGAACCTGGGGCACCCATACAGTGTCTGTGTGCTCTTCGTCGTCAGCAGCCAGGAGCACGAGGCTCAATCGCTGCCGTTTCGCCGGGCAGAAGCTGGTATTTGTAAAAGCGCGCTGAATGACTTTTTCCACATTGGGTCGAGTCGAATGACATTTGGGACGGGATCATAGTTGTTGACGGAAGGCCAGAAGCCGCCAAGAACGTAACCACTTTTTACCGTAGTATTTTGGAGAGTGTCACGTGTGTGAACCGAATGTTGCTCGAGAAGTTCGGCACGGCAAAGGTCCAGCAGCACAGTGGTGCGCTGGTCACCAAGCTGGGAAAGAAGATCGATACACTTGTCGGGAGCTTCTCCCCGTAGTGACTGAAGCATCGCGGCGGTGAGGAGGCCCTCTAAGTTTTTGAGAAGCGGCATGGCGAGGGTTCTGACGTCAGCGAGTCCGTGGAGGTATGTTTTGAAGCCTTCCTTGACAAGACACGCCCCTCTGTGCCGTTTAGATTGCTGTGCGGGGTCGTATGGTGACGCGATTGGGAGACGGAGCCCTGTTGAGTTCCAATGGCAGCAGGGTTTTTGGGGGTGCTGGATTCGGCAGACGGTTTTGTCGATGGCTACTGCCCTTCACGTTGAGCTGAGGCGGTATTCGTGCATGAATGCAGAGTGAGCTTGTCCATAAACACCGGGATTTAGAATTTGTAGGCCTCTAAAGTTGCGGATGTCATCTACAAGGTAGGCGAGGAGATGAAATTTGAGGATGTTCAGCCTGGTCGGGTGTTAGTCCCCAAGGATATGGAGCATGGAGGCTTTAAACTTATCGACACGGTCCCCTAGATTGTGAACCTCGACAAAACTCCAGTGCTTCTTTAGTCCCTGTCCCGAGCGGAGTATTACAACGTCCGAGTACTGAGCACAACTAGATTCGAGGGGCGCAGAGTCTGCTTTATCACAGCAACAGTCTATAATTCCTGCAATAATTGGAACGAGCATGTCAACGGACTTAGAGCGTTTAGCCTCCAGCATACCGCGGACCCCTTCATTTATGTAGAGTCCATTGAAGCGACTGCCTATTTCTGAAGCGAAGAAGTCGGCGTGTGGGCCGGGAACGCAGAAGTGCCTCGGAATGGCAGCCGGAACTTTGCTGACTCGCCAAAGGAGAGCTGTTCGGATGGTCCTGAACTGTTTCCGACTGTTGCCGGCAGAAGGTTGTGCTGTGAATAGGACGAGGGATTCGAGGCTAAGAAATAAACGGGTCTGGACTAGATTGGAAATGCCGAGGTGGAAGTTGTGGATGGGTTTAAAACCGATAATGACGTCCATATTGCGATGAGGACTGGACGGAAGCAGCGGGCATGTTTCCCGAAAGGATGGTGGCCTCCGCAGGGAGGAGGTGGCGAGTGTTTGTTGCGCCGGTGCGGTGGCACGTCGTGCCTGGGCCGGTCTGCCCAGCAATACATGAGCAGCGCCGTCGGCCCCGAGGTGGGCCACTTTTCTGCGAAGATGGGTGGTAGACTGCCTGGTGCGCAGCAGGAGCGAGGCGGACGAAAGGAGGAGATTTGAAAGTACCTCGCAACAGCGGAGGGGTTCGTTGGTTTTTGTTCCTTACCCAGTGCCGATGATGTCCTTCGCCACGGATATGTCGGAACAGTAGCCGGTGAGGACTGGGTGACGTCTCCAGAGACGATGGTACGCGTCTGAGCATGTGAAGTTTGCAAGGGCTTTTTCATACAGAGTAGGTACCAGAGTGCAGAGCGGAGTGTAGTATGGAGGTCCTGATGTGTGGTGCGCGTGTATTCGAAGAAGGTGAAAGGATATCAAAGTCTCTGTCGTCCACAGTAGGGAAGACCGGGATAGAAAGATAGCCAACGACGGTGTGCTGGGACATTATGTAGCGTCGGAGGAATACGGCGGTGAGGTGTAGGTGAGTCAAATGCATGGGGCAGGCGATGACGGCGCTGTCGTTGAGCGTACTGGCGGATTCAGCCGTATAGATATGTATGTAACCTACGAACGAGTAGGTCCGCGACGTCCTGGTGTCATAGATGACACCCTCGAGCTCACTACTCATCACCTCTTCCTTAAGGCTTTAACAGACTCGTCGGTGTACATCGGTCTGCAGCGGATGCGCGAAGAGATGCGTGTCGCTCTGCGGGTGGCCATAACAAGGGCGGAAGAAGCAAGACTCTGTGCTAGTTTGCGCTACTTGCTTTCGCACGATCTCGACAGGATCGCGGAGATAGGCAGTTCCGATGGACGTACCTCTGTGGTCCGAGACACGAGTTGCGGAGAAGCCCTAACGGTGAAGCTCCTTCTTCACAACAGCGAGTATGAGGGAGCGACACTCTTGTGAGGAGCGAATGCGGTCTCCAAAGCGCGCGAGAGAGAGGTTGGGATCCCTCAGGATACAGATGATCTCGTCAACCGTGGGCGGGCCGGTAGTCATCTCTACTTCGCCAAGAGAAGTTGCGATAGAGTGTATGGGGAGGTCGGTCTTATTGCGGTCGGTCCTATGCCACGGTGCAACAAGAGTGGAATCAAGGGGAGCAGAGGCGCTGAAGCCTTATCAGAAGGGACACTGTGGTCGTAATAGACAGGAGGTTCTAGGCCAGGTGAGCTTTGCGGAGAAGTAGGGACGAGCTCGGCCGGTCGATGTGTTCGGAAATCACATGTTCCTCGTGTTTGGAAACGTAGTACGCGTCGGAAGCCGTGTAGACGCGGTGCCCAAATTTGCGACGCATATCGAGGTCGGGCAAAGATGGCTGCAAGGAGAAGGGCTGGCCGGAGGAGGGAGAGAATAGAGAGCCGGGACGTTTTCCACGGGTGGAGCTATTTTCTTGTTTCTACTACGTACAATCCGGTAGGTCTGGTCGCAAGCACTTCCACATTCACGAAACCTAGTGCAGGTCTCGTGCACGTGGGACTGGTCAAGGTGGAACACGGGGCCTGCCATTTGACATACACGCACGCTTTTGGCTGTGTCGACGAGAGAAACATAATGCGTTCGCCGAACGGTACTACACGGAGTGGTAGGAGTTGAAAAGCAATGATACTGCGGTATCAATAATTGAAATATTTTCAAAACTTCGGACGGTCTGGGGTAATCTGATCTCGGGTATTTCCCAGGCACGGCGGCGGAACTGTGAGACGCAAGAACATGCTACAAGCTCTGTTTCAATAGAAGCAGGACGGGACGCCACATCGGCAAATCTGTTAAGGTACCCTGCCGCCAACAGAAAGCACTGACATACGGTTTATCCTTGTGATGTGACGGCGCACCCAGGTAAGCCGCCCATGTTCGAAACGGTTTCGCACTGGCGCTAGGGGTTTGCGCGAGTTGGGAGGCGTCGTCGAAGGGTGGCGGGACATGTCCTGTGCGATGCAATGCGGGGAGTGTGGGCTGTTGGAGGTGGAGAGGGTGAGGGAGGGCGGGTGATGGTGAAGTCCTGTGGACAAACTGAAACGGATGATGAGCGGGATGAGTGGCGTCGTTGAAGAGTGGTGAGACGTGTGGCGGGCGATACGATGCGGGAGGTGTGGACTGTTGGAGGTGAAGAGGGCGACCGATTTGGGGTGATGGTGGGCCATGATGGTGAAAACGTAGATCCGTCCAAATACTGTAGAAGGGCTACTCATGTAGCAGGGCGGAACAGTAGTAGGACACAACCGGACGTTCACGTCGCGCAGTAAACGTTACGATTAGTTGCAGTACGTGCAATACGCAGCTGCCCTTTCCGCAGCTCCGAATGCAGCGAGACTGCATTTGGAACTGCGAAAAGTGCAGTTGTTGAGGAGTAAAATTAGGAAAGGGCTTCGACACGTCGCAGTATCTGCGCAGTATAACTGCACCCTGGACGTCCACAGCTCGTAGTATACCAGCTAGTACTACAGGACCTGGACGGCACCAGATGGATGTCGGATTCTAGTATTACTAGACTCGGACTTCCACCAGGTGGACGTTCGGGTCCAGTATTACTAGACCCGGACATCCACCAGGTGGGAGTCCGAGTCTAGTAATACTAAACTCGGACGTCCATCTAGTGAAATTCCGACTCTAGTAGTACGACACTTGGACATCCACCTGGTGGAAGTATGGGTTTAGTATTACTAGACCCGGAACTGCAAAATGTGTGGTAAACCACGGGTATTACTGGACCGCGTACTGTACGGAGTGGACGATCGTATTCCTTTTCGAAAACAGAAACGAATCTGTGCGTGGAGAAGTGATACAACAAAGAGCGATAACGTTTTCGACGGGCGACACTGTCGTTTCGTATTTACTAGGTACATAATAACAGGGCCTCTCCTTAGCATTCCGACGTGCAGTCGCCGTGCACCTAGTTCCATGCACGGGGGAGTACTGAAAGTCCTGCCCGTATGAAGTTTAGTACAGGCAAAAGCGCTCACGATCCCACGTCCGGAAACCCTAGTACACGTACTGTCCACACGGGAATGCTCACTGTGGGTGATAGGCCCACCATCCGGAACACTCCTACACAATTGGTGGCGTAGACATAAGATTAGCATGTTAATCTTGGCGGCTACTTCAACGAAAGGTGGGAATTACGGTATTTAGATACTATGCTACACGACATGGAAGAAGTTTAAAACTCTCGAACGGACTAGGGTAGTCCGGACGCGCCGGTGACATTCTGGCATGCAAAAATCTACCGTCGCCTGAATTAAATGCGCAACGGTGAGGCACTTCATGCTTGGAGATGGGCAAGTGCCTCGATATCGACGACACTTAGTATGCGACGGCTTCTTCTTCCTGTGATACGACAACGTACAAAGGTCCGCGTCGCGACTCCGGCGCGTGCGAGTCGTACATTCGAGCCAGAATTGGTTAGTCGGCGTGGCGTGCTTGCGAAGTTGCAAGGCGTGGACCGTACGATACGATGAGGTCTTTGAGTGTTGTGGCAGGATGAGAACGTGAGCGTAGAGGACTGTGTGTGGTGGTGGGGAGTGGTACTACAAACTGGTAGGGAGGTTGAGCCGGAGGTCTGGTCTCTCTGGAGAGCTGCGAGGAACGGGGGGTGTAGTGCGATGAGCGGAGAGTATGTCCCTTGACGTAAGGAGGGTGAGAAACGGAGTGTAGTTATGGGGGAATGGTGGTGCAAACTGGAACAAAGGATCGGCTCGATGTGTAAAGTCAATAACAGGTGGCAGGAGATGGGAAATATAATGCGATGTAGGGGTTGTCGGTAGCTGGGACTAGAAATGTTGAAGGCCTACGGTTGAGGGTCCGGTGTGATATCGCAAACTTGGACAACGCTCCGCCATGACGCCTACTGCTGTAGGAGGACGCAAACAGATCGACTGTGTATTGCTGTGTCGAGGGCGTGAAGGTTAGGAGCTAGAAAAGGAGGCAGCAGGATAAGGGTGCAGATGCACCAAGGTGATGGTATCGGAGGCAAGTGCGAAAACTCTAAGCATAGTTAAAATTTTGAGGAGCAGAAATTTATTAGAAATGAGTCGGATGGACAACGCACGCGATGGATTCTCGGTCGAGTGGCACTGGGGCTGGTTTGCAGCAGCACTGCTTTTGGAACTTCAGAAACTGGACTTCTACTGGAGTAAAAAGACGGATAGATTTTCATAGGTTGGGGTATGCCAAGCAGTAAAACCGCACCAAGAACATCCGCAGGTCGTCTTGCTTCAGATAGCATTGCTGGATGGGACTTTGCACAACTGCGGTTTGGTGACTAGTATTGATGAAAATAGGCATCAGCTTGGCGGAAGCCCGAGTCAAGGAATACTGGACCCGGACGTTCATCAGCGGGAAGTCGGCGTCAAGCAGTAGCAGCTCTGGAATTCTATTTGTTGGGGGTCTATGTCTTTTAGTGCCAGATTCAGTCATCCGCCACGCGGAAGTGCGCGTGTATGAGCAGTGCTCCCGGAACTGAATACTTTCGAGTACACCGCAGGTTCGGTCGACCTCGTGTTGCGCCTTGTGGATGTACACTTCCACTTCTAGAAACACAGATGTTGCCAGTCTCGAACTATACCACGTTTTCCACGTAACTTCCGTTTCATTCCGCAGCACCACTTATTACGATATCCCCGGGTCCCTCGCTGGCTACACCTCCAACGACGCATACTCCCACGAAAGTAAGCCGCCAGCCGAACCTCCTTCTGGGTCCGGTACTGACACGTGCATGAAGAGCGTGATCGTCCCGCCCAACATCCTCCATCCCGTGCGATAAAAGAATCAAAGTCGCACTCTTTATATACATACGCCGTCGCATCAAAAGTGAATGAACCCCCCCGGCTTAGTAATTTTCATTGGTGCAAGGGCACCTATATAGATATGAAAACGTGGCGTTCGAGATGGTCACATCTGGAGTAGAAGCTGTGACTGGTTTTCACGGTTTACAGTTTTACTATCGTGTTCCAAAAGTAGCGTAGACCTGACGAGAGTTTAAATGCATATGAATGACGCGTATCTCAATACCATTGCATGTTGATTCCCAATCTTCCATGTAGTAGGCGTCAGCGGTCACATAACATTCTTTTTTCCCCGCCGCCAACAACCAAAGAGCTTATTCAATGGCAGGTCTGTGTTCCACAGTAAACATTCGAGCGTGCATGAGAACTGTACCTCATTTCTTGCCTGTCGGAAAGCCGACGAGCAGACCTGTCGCTTTGTACCGAGTAAATAGACGACGACCGCTCGACCCGTGGGACAAAATGTGGCTCGCCGTTTTAACAGGCCTCATACCAGGCCTTTTCCTCCGCGCACTCTTTGTACGTATCGAGCGTGCGTCGCAAGCTCGGGCCACGCGTCTGTTTGTCTCCTCATCGGTATCTTCACTCCAAATGCGAGCAAGGATGTCACTTCCGGACACAGAGACCGGCCGAGCTTCGTCATACTTCGCGGCGCGGTTTCATCGGCCCCAGAGACTCCTATTACCGACAAGTACGAGATATTTTCTGATTAGGCTCCAATACCTCAGCTTATTGTCTTTCTGATTCCATATCACCCGGATGGCGATGCAGGCCCGAGTGAGACCGACACATTCGTACAATGTTTCGCCGCTTGTCTCAGCATGATGCATTGAGCCGCAGCCCCACGCACGGCCGATGAGATCGCTTGTATGTCAGGGCACCCTTACTTCTCCTTCGGGCGCTTCGGAGCCCGAAGTCGATTTTCAACACGCTGTCGCTCCCTGATACTCGCAGTCGTCGAGAAAGAGCTTGACCGTAAGGGCCTCACCGCAATAAGCGCGTCGGACCTTACCAGGACGCCTTTTGGAAGAGCCCACTTCTCGGACCTTGTCCAGATTCTGCGAAAGCGAAATCTGGCAGCTGACACAGAATGTTTCTATTTCTGTCCTTGCAGTGACAACTCGCAAAGTGAACCCCATGTTTACGCGCGTACTATACAGACGGAGTCGTATCGCCGACCTTGTTAGGATCCCAGGACAGAAGGAACAGGTGGTGAGCTTGAAGGTGCCATGTGGGACACAGGGACGTCAGGAACCCACTCGTCGGTAGGTTACACGCAAATCCATACGGCCAAATCTGCATGTACACTTCGTGAAAGCGCCGTCATTTCCTACTCGGTGCGTCTCCCTTTGCTGAAATTCATTGCCATTTTCCCTCAGATGCTGCAAAATGTCCCAATACACCGTCGTGGCCAGCCCTCCTGCCCAGTTCTTCCCCGTCGAGAACGACACAGACTTTGACGTCACCATTTTCTCGTCTACTACACGGCCAAAAGAGACCGAAACAATCAGGCTCGACTGAGACCTGCGCTCTCTCCTATCACCTCTGTATGAATGGCTTCTCGTAGACCACAAATAGTCAGTTCCCTCCCGTCGTCTCCATAAGTGTCCCCCAGTCGTCAATAGCT
>JAUKWC010039265.1:0-13414 GCA_032356245.1 Endocladia muricata
CTGCATAGACTTCTTTGAGAATTATGGCAAGGGGAGGGGCCTGAGTTGTGACGACTTTCTGCCTGCTGAGATCGCTCAGTCGGAACTCTTCAGAATTTCCTTCAAAGATCTCTACCTGAACCAGATGTGCCTCTTATCCACGAGAAATAACGACTCTGCGGAAGATCTGGAGAAGCGCGACAAGGCCCGCGCTATGCGCTTCGCGAAGAAATTAACTGCGCACTTTTCTCGCAGGCTCAGCAAGCACAACGCCCCGGCTCGCGTGGCGGCCCTAGCTGCTGTGTCTTCTACACGCCGCTCCGCCCGCCGTGCTCCTGCATCCCACGCGACTATATTCGAGCTTGCAGTCCCTGCGCGGAAGGCCCCAGCCGTGTTGTCCCCCACAAAAGCTCTTGCCAGGGAGACAACGGCTGCACTCTCCTCACGGTCAACGCCTCGACTTGTGGAGATTGCGCAATCTGGTAAGTCTGGTGCAGTGACAAGGGAAGTCAGGCAGTCGGGATGAGGGGTCGCTGAGAAGACTGAGGTGGCCCAGGAAGTCACAGGCCGACATGAAGATGCCCCGCAGATGTACGGCGACAAGGTTCCGAGCCAGCTGCTGGTCGGCACTGCGGACAAGACCGTGGGGTGTGAAGAAACACCCGACACTTGGGAAAATCTGGCATACGTCGGCCCGCCAGATCACGAAGAAGACAAGTTGCGGCTGTGGATGGCGAAAGACCCGCACCCCATGCTCTGGCTGGTTCCCATGCACATACCCATTCAGCACCAGGCGCATTTATACCTCTCCAACAAGGACGTCGTAGCCATGCATCGGCTTCAGTTCTTCATGGGGAGCTACGTGTACTTGACCGAGCTTGGGGGTATCGATGTGGGTCCGGACATCTGGAAGCCCAACCAGCCCCATCCGTACTTCTCGAGGAACGTAGCAGACGGGGGTGAGGATTACGGCAGAGGGAATGCCTACTTTGAGATTCGACAAGGTGAGGTTCAGCACCTCGGCTACACGTGCCTTGAAAATTTCGCTAGCTGCAGCGGCGTTTCGTGCGGATGCCTCGAGCCCCTGATATTGACGCCCAAGTTGACACTTTCCCCCGTTGAAAAGTTGTTTTGGTTCATTGCGGGCACATTCAACGGAAAGAATGCACTGTGATATAGGCCGAAGGAGACCTGGTGGAACTCGATTGTGAACGAGAGGGAAGACGAAGGGGACGCAGCAAACCGGATGCTACGAATCGCCCGCTACTCCAGTACACGGAGCCTTGTGATGGAAGCCTGCGAGTCGAGGGGGGATTGGGTGTGGGCTTTGCGAAGGCGTGGGGAGCTAGACGCGTGGGTGGGTCAGCGTGCCGCCTACGTCGGTGTGAGGAAGATGTCTGGAAGGAAGCTGTTCATACCTAAGACGGGGGGTCGGTTTTTGGTTACTGGGAAGGATTGCCAGCGGCAAGCCCTGCACAATGACTTTGACGAGTCATTGGAAGCGGAGACGCTGGGCTTTTTCGAAAATGTGAGCGGGGCAGTGGGCTTCCCGTTGTGGGTGCGTGACTATTCACACGTGCTTGCCTACGGCGAGGAGAGCGAGCAGGTGGCAGCAGGCGTGTTGTTGAAGATGGAGAACATTATTGTGCCGCCCAACTCGGTGTTGTTCGGGCATGGGCACCTCTCGCACGCCGAGGCAGGGTATGAGGACCGCATTGAGGATGAGTTGACGGTATAGTACCATGTATACTTTACGCGGGAAGGGAAAGGTGCGCCGGACCAGGTGTTCTACGCACTGAGAGGGCTACTGTATTTCCCAGCCAGTGAGATGGCCAGTGTTAGCCGTAGGAGTAATGAAAGAGGTGCGGAGTCGGACAGTCGGGACGATGTGGACACGTTGGGGTTTGCAGACTTCCATGCGGGCGGGAATAGTAGGACAGGGGAGCTCAGTCCTAGAGATGATAGTTTCGACCTCGAGGACCCCGAGGATTTGATTGCCGTTCTAACAAGTAGTGAGGCAGATTTGGTACCTACACGAAGAAGTGGCTGAATAGCGTGAAGTAAAACATTCTTAAACACTACAGGCCAGTTTGGGAACCACTTCCGGGCGAGTAGGCCACAACATAGGGGCTGCGAAAGACTTGAGCTCAGCCCCAAGGAAGGTCGCCCAGGAAAATCGGCAATTTTTGGGCCGCTACAACTGGAACAAGGGGTTCGAGTAGTGAGAATCTAGACTAGGGGGTTGTCACTAGTGACAGAGGCTCAGATCTACACTTCTGAAAACACATGAGCAGATGGATGTGCGAAACTTAATCTGAAAAACAACATCCATCTGTCCATGTATTGTCACATGTGCAGATATCCCCCCTTGTCACTAGTAACACCGCACCCGTCTTAAAAATTATTACTTTTCAAAGCCAGGAATTACACGTTTATAACCTCTCTCTGACGTCGACTCGAGGATCAGTTTGTTTCTACGCTTCATACGATACGTGTAATACCTGTTCAGCACAAGAAGTGTGGGCCTCCCGTTCTGTACGGGCCAACTGCAGCATGGCTACGGGAAGGGTGGAGTGAAGTGTTGGCATCTGCACTGCCCACGTGCTTCTAAAAGTCGGTGGCCGTACAGCGCAGGAAGAAAGTTGTTCCCTATGAAAGCATGCCGACTCGACTGTACGCCTCAGCGTTGCGCTGCTGTTGGCAACACTTTGGCGCAAGCCACGCAGTGCTAGATGTATGAATTCATGCGCGCATTGTTAATCGGTGACGGATCGATGCACGAAGCAAGCTCTACTACGCAAACGCAACGCGAAGGATAGAAATACTACATTTAAGCCCCGAGATACAGTTAAACGCCTTCTGTTCGGCACACACTGAGCTGACGCCGTCAAGCAGCACTCGTGCAATGTGCCACGCCTTATGCATGTTAAACGTTAGTCCTTGTTTGCGTTTCACTAATGTTTACAGTACTGTCATAGAAAGCAGTGCAGAGTTCTACACATCATCTCTTGCCATATAACGAAACGTTGGCAAGATTCTAGGTGAGCCAGTGCAGCTGATCATCACCGAGTCTAGCGCGCAGTTTCCTGGAGCCACAGATGGCGCATATTGCGCCTAGCAGTCTGCAGTGCAGTGGCGCGAAATCCGTCGGAAGGCAGTTAAGAGTAGGAAGGGCCCAGGGTAAACTTATCCACGTGAGGCAGGCAGTGCGCCATCAGGTGACATTCAGGTACGTAAAATGAGATGCCGAAGAGCAGTGTACTGCACAAGTCGCAGTACGAGCTGGATGTTTTACTAGGACTCGAACTGCGGGTAGCGGGTGCCGGCGTTCACAGGATGCGGCTGTTCAATACAGTTGTTTTTGGAAGTCGGCGTTGATGCGAAAAACCGCCGTACCGCACGAACCCCACGTTTTGGAATGCCACGGAAGTCAGCATTCCATGGCATTCCTTAATTTGCAGTACGGGTTGAACGTATGCGAGACTACTGCACCCGGTGGACGTCCGCATCCGTTTCTTGGAACACAGACGAAGCCGTGTACAAAAATCGTGGAGGTGGTAGTATACGATTCAACCAAAAGCTCCGACTTGAGCTGATGTATCTCGAGGGTCCTATGCAAATACGCATTAGGTCATTGAAGCAATCCCCCGTATTATATGTTGTCGATACCGGTACGTACTTCCAGAGTGCTGCTTTCATCACACGAGGTGACTCGGCCTCTATGTGAAATACTTTTATCAAAATATGGGCGATTGTGTTCGTTGGTTTTCCAGAAACAATGCTTACGGACCAAGGTTCTGTGTCCGTGTCAATGGACTGGATGCAAAACTGTGAGTTCGCCGAAATGGAGTTGCGCCATACTGGTACAGAAAGTCGCAACTCGCTTGGAAGTGCCGGGACATATCGCGCGCTGCTCCGAAGGACAGATCGCGAAACGTGTGCATCACACCCGACATTTTCAGGTGATATATGTATTGCACTCACTATGGAATCCCTCAACTCCATGGATGGCCCAGATTGACTGTGTCCACAACTTCTAGTTTTCGGTATACTCCCACAGCTTCCAACCATATCCTCGAAATAGTTCTCGATTCAAAGGGGACGCTTTAGAGCCATATACACCTTAACGGATGAGTACGATAAGCTCTTGTCAAAAAAGCTGCTTAATCTCGGCCTCCGAACGAGGCCACCGCCAGCAGCAGACCATTAGTATCTACCTGGAGACTACGCGGGCGTGGACAGGGAAAAGATACACCAGTACACTGGTCCCCACCTCATATCGAGACTCTTCGGGAAACAAGCACGGCTGCAAGTTGGTGAGAGTGTGAGGCCGAGAGAATTCAATGTTGCTCAATTGAAGCCGGCGCTATCTCAGAAATATGATTTCGTGGACAAAGGGCTCAACAATGGCGATGGAAAGTCTCGGAATGTACTGTATACTGTAACTTTGCCGATTGGGGATATCCGCGGTAACTCACAACGGTTCACAGACGCGAAACGCAGCTAACTTACCGGACTGAAAACAAAAACAGTCCGGATGGTACTACAGGGTGAAAATGGCGCTGATCCCTATATAATTCCAAGCCGATTCGTTCTTTGTATCAAACACTCCGACTCTGGCAGCATCAAGCATAAAGGCAGATTTATCCTAGGGGGTCACCGTTAGAAGGAGAGATATTCGATTGTGCACAACTCGTCCAACATCAAACCCACCTCCGTTCGTCTAATGATGGCTTTAGCTACCATACTTGGATGTGATGTTTGGTTTATGGACGTCCGTCAGGCAAACTTGCAATCGGCATCAAATCGAAACCGGCGATTATTCATTAGACCGAAGGAGCTAGACCTGCTTCCCGGAGAGTTTCTCCAGGTGATTCGGCCACTGTACAGTTTAAGTGACAGCGGAGATTACTGCTGCGAAACTCTCTCCAAGTATCATCTGAACGATCCTAGAATGGAACAGCAACAGGTGATTCTGCACTCTACTTCCGTCGTTGTGCAAATTCTCTAGCTGCGTTATCCAGAACATACATTGATGATTTCATACAAGCTTCGCCTAGAAACAACAAACAGGAAACTCAGCGCCAGGACAAAGAGAGGTTTGAGGTTACCGCCAACGATCTACCGAACTTCAACTACGCTAATGTTTTCAGTGATACCTCAGATACGCGTCTCTGCCGTATGTCGCAGTCACACTCTATTCGCAGATAACTGCCACCTGACACAAGAAGCGATTTTACCGCTTCTCGAACGCTTCAAGCAAAATTAATGGGGTCCGTGCATACGAGGCCAGATACTGCTTGTGCGGCAGACAAGGTTTCTCAAACAACCGTGGAGAACTTCAGTCCTAGTTGCATCATTGACCTGAACCGGGTTAGCGCCTATCTGCATTGTACTGCTTCAGTCATTTTGCGGTTTCCGAAGCTGGATCGCACCTCGCTTTCATTAGCGGTATATGCGGACTCATCGTTTTGCAACAACCATGATGTGAAGTCTAAAGTCGGATACACCATTTGCATCACAGAGTATACGAAGATGTGCTCCATAGTTCATTTTTCATCTCACAAGTCCAGCAGGGTTGCCCATTCAAGCATGGCAGCAGAAGCACTAGCATTTGTCGACTCTTTTCATAAAGCGGTTATTATGAAACATGATCTAGAGCGTATACTGGCGTCAAGAGTTCCGTTGATCATCTTCACCGACATTAAGCTACTCTTCGATGTCTTGACTCGATCGCGTTATACAAGTGAGAAAAGACTAATGATTGATATTGTGACTACAAGAGAAGCTTATCCAGACGGGAATCTCTCAAATGTTGGACTCGTTCGGTCGGTTGACAACCCGGCTGACGGACTGACAAAACGGACTCCAAACAATGCGTTGCACGAACTCCCCCGAGACCATAGCCTTAACCATGCTGTCGAGCAGTATGTTCTCCGCACATTCCTCGAGAGCCGAGATAGATTTGCAACCCAAAGAAAAGGGAAATGATGAGTTGTTCTCATTATTGGGTGCAAGCTATTGGCTACTTCAAAGCCAACAAGTCCTACCACCAATACCTGTAGCTATTACTATGAGTCTTACTCGATAACATTCACGAGGGCAACACCTTTCACGAAGGCGACAGCTTCCACGGAGGTGTCGTCAGTACCTGCCACGAGCGTTAAAGCTGTTGTCGTATGGTTCCAGCGTGAACCACACTCGTATGCTTCCTGCTCGTCCGTACTACAGTATGGGCCAAGAAGCACTTGGGTACTTAAAGTAGCTCAATACTCTAGATCTCTGACTACCTCGCCTAAAATGCAATTGTCATTCAATAAACTACAACTTCTTAGCTCTTGTTTCATTTACACTATCCTAGCTGTCTGAGTCCAGGGTTGCGCCAGTTGTCGGCCTACACACATGTGATTTGGCTACGCAGTGCCGGGCATTCAGGTTGAGTACCCCAACAGCGGCTATTTGACGCGAACAATAGCATTCACTTTTATTCTACGTGGTTGCGCTACAGCTTCCGGCCTTTGTCGTGGTATATCTCCCGCCGTCTAGGGATTCAGAGCCAACCTGCAGCAATGCACACTCATAAAAAACGCGAAAGTGTCTCAAAAGATCGGGATTTATCTGGAAGCTGTGGCTGTTGCGCCGGTAGACGTTTTCCAAACATTCGACACTTGTCCGGAAGCTGCGATTGGTGCGCTGGCAAGTGTTAGAAATTAGAAATCGGCTGTCCCCGCCCATATTAGCCGATACTGTGCTCGAATCGCTGGGGACGAAATGTTTTTTGGTACATTTTGTTCTTGACGCATTTTATATATGAATGGGTTTCGTCAGTCGTTTTTAGAACGCTTAGTCATCGAAAAACGATCCTTAATCAACACTGTCAACTATCGTTCAAGCGGTCCCTTAGACGTTCCCTACCCCAGTCATTCGTTTCACTACCCAGATACTATCGGACGCTGAAGTGAGAGAGACGTACAACCCGGTAACGAGTAAGGTACAGCGATAATTACAGTGTGCCCCCTCTACACACCTGCTGTAGAGACGAACGAAATTATATCTGATTGCGGGCGTACAGTACCACTCCTTATCGTATACGTCTATTCAGTACCTGAACTGCTGTGCTACACACACAGACGCATTTCTGATCTGCTACCCAGATCAGATGAGTCCTCACATACCGCAGGGACAAGCGGCCGGCCACCTCATGCCGCAGGATAAGCCTACACCTGCTCATATCTCGCAAAGACCAGAGTAGAAAGAATTCACGTCTTCCCTTCGTCGTGGACCGTGGGAGCTTCGAAACTCTGGAACCATCTACTCGGAAGATGAATTCGGATTGTTTTCTGAACATGCTGTTGACTCGACCCATGCGGTATGGAGGCTGTAAAGCTTGCTTGGAATCGACGAGGGTTAACCAAAGAGCTGGTCTGTAGAGGGCGACCAACACCTGAGATATGGAAGTCATTCCAACGACCCGTCTAGGTATAACTAGATGCATTCTGCTGTAGGATTCATGTGTGGCGAGCCACGCTCCCTGTTCCGTCACCGGCGGCGGCACAATGTTTTCCGTTGCCGCCTTGGGTACCGATCAGAGGGCCAAAAGTGTTGGCGCGTCCGCAAATCCCTCGACAACAATCACGCTTTGGCCTCTCGGAATGAATCTTGCATGCATACTCCGGAACAGTGTCGCAAGTAGCACATCGGCCGCCAATGTACTCATAACGAGGACCGCAGTACGAAATTGAGCGTTCCCGAGGCATATGTGGAGCATAAGAGGCCCAGAGAGTCGGAGCGCGCTGTAGTTGGCGTCACCAAGTCGCAACAGCGACCAGTCCATCTCCAAGAGCGCCACCCAGGCTGCGAGGAAACTTGTCTTCATGATGCGGTCGTAGCGGTAACGAGTGTCTATCACAATAATTCGTGGTTTTGAGGTCTACGGAGGGGAATAGACTTCACCGGTGACTCTACCTTTACGTGAGGACAATGCACATAGTACCGCATCGAATGGCTAGGTAGGTACCCCTACATCGGGTTCCCAATGGCTAATGTGGCGGTGTCAGTCTATCTAGATGTGGGGCATTTCACATCGTGGCTTACGTTAGCTGGAGGGATGGAACATGTGATGGGGGCAGAGCAAAGATTTCAAGAACAACGTGGCAGGCCAATGGCCATATATTTCGCTTAACACGTGGCATCTCCGGCAGTCTTTTTTCACATCGTCGCCCGTCCGTTCCTATCCCCATCCCCGCACTCCATCCGCAAAGAGAGCCCTCAGAGAATCGACTTGTGCAAACCGCGCGTGCCGGTCGTCGTCCATCCATCATCCCCTGGCAAGACTGTGAGGCTCTGACTGCCTGCCGGCTTGTAACGCACCTGCACACTAGAATCCTTTTAATTGCGCGTACTAGAATCCTTTTCGGTGACCTAGGTCACTCAGGAGAGTTTAAGCGGAACCCTGCGGCAAATGATCCAGTCGCGGGACATACTCGATCGTCGAATCGATCCGATCCTCCAAGGGCCCAGTAGAGAAGCTCCGAGCCTATCAATGCAATCCTGGATCTTCGTTTGCCAGTCGCGCTAGCTCTTTGCAAGCTACTTCATGTCAAGAACCAATGTGTACGTGGGATCATTGCGTTCCATTTCGGGTTCTTCTCATGCCTGCTGGTGCCGAGGGCCGGTAATTTCCATTCTTCGGCGTATGCTTTACTCAACACATACACCATTCTGTCATCGGCAACGCATGGGTCGGGTTCGTTGTACTCGAGGGTACCTACTGTACTTCCAACAGCGTCAAGGCTTAGATCCCATGAACTTCCCATCGTTAGGTCGGGAATTCCCGCCTTCTCTGTGTGATTCACCGGTCTGACCGATTGAGTCCGTTTCATTTGGATGAGTGCGGAGGAAATCTTCCGTGGAGATATATTTACCCAGGTGATCGGATTCTTCCTGGACTACCAGTGTAGCAAAAGCCTATTCCAAAACCCTGCGAGAACAGCAATATCATCCCAAATCTTCGTATCGAATTACAGTAGCTTATTCCGGTCGTCGATAGTTCGCTAGCGTCGAAGGAGATCAAAAAAATGGAAAAACACGATTAGAGTACAAGGTGCCGTAGAGCGAAAGTCGAGAGCGGCCTGATGCAGTAATTCACCGTAAAGCGGGGTTCTCGTCCTCTCTCGTGCGTCACCGACCGACGCCGGGTGGAGAGTCGATAACGAAACCTAGGCAACTATATCTGACGAGAAGGGCGACGGTGGGATCCAGTCTTGAGAGCGAAGTGACTGGGGAACACAAATCCAGCCTGACTACGTCTCGGTACTCATGCAGACGAGGGCAGTGATAATATTTACCAGAACATCCACTAGACCGATAGAACCCGCTTTCGACTATAGTTGATTCTCTCCCCAACGACCTCAGATAGCATTGGTTGCCTTCGATCTGTGGTCGCGAACCAAAATACACGATAGATGGGTGTGTTGATGTTCGCGATTAGTGGCGTCGTGGTGCGTTGAAATGGCCAGTCCCTCGATAGAGGAATTCGCCCTACAAGACTATGGGCGCCAAATCAGATAACAAAGGGGAGTTTCTTCTACTAGGCGAAGAAGTCAATAAGTATCACTTCAAATTGACTTCCTTTTCAGCGGAAATAATTAAGGGTCGTTTGAATAAGCAGATCGATTCAGATGGCCATGAAACTGCCATAAAAGCTATGCATACACAGCTGAATACATTACCAGCTGGTAATAATCTCCCAGGTGTCGTTGTACGGTATGGCCAGATCATACGGTGATATGACACCGTGTGAGTGTCTGGACCTAGCAACTGTCAGTCGGAACCAGCTTTTAGGAATATCTCGATGGGTGTCAATCGGATTTCGCTGTCGTCGAGCTTCGGTGGCTCCGTAGGAAGCGGAAACATCCAGGTAGTTAGAAAATAGGAAATAGATTTTGATTTCTGGCTCATCGTTAGCTTTGAACCCATAGTTTCCTAGTACTAGTATCTATTGGACATTTAGCTTCATCTGAGGCCAATTTTTACGGAGACATTAAAGGGCTAACGATGCGTCCACTTTCGCTGTTCTTCGTATCTACTTAGACGTCTTCGAGTACTCTCTTATGACAGAGTGGAGCTGTAGAAAAAATTAGCGAATGTTTAGCTCTGTCAGAGTTTTGGTGCAACGGAGTACACTACCCTTTGATTTAGTATCGTAAACGGGGTGCCGTAAGTTACACGTACAACAACTAGTAGATTCATTATACGTATTATACAATTTACATTTTTCTCTATGGTCATTTGGCCTCAAATGAGGCAAAACCCAATGTCCAATAGACACCAAGGAGCTTACAATAGAGGTGATACTACAGAAATCTACTATAGCAGTGTTTACCAGAACAAGGCACTCCTTCATAGGAGACAAGAACTTTAGATTGAAACATTGACAGATCGTATAGGCATCCCAGCTCGTAGGAAGCAAAGGATACTAAATAAAGCCAAAGAATAGTTCTGAAATAGAGTAATTCGCTGAATGTTATTAGCACCTTGATAATGTAATGAGACTACCAAGTAGAATTACATCAGTATTGTGGCAAACATTACGCGCCACAAGCAGGGGAATAAATGTGCGAACTTATTGCATTTTGTAATCAGTGACAATATCCTCCTAGAGCAACTTCATTTCCGCTCATTCTAGCAGGTTTACTATGATTCATGATGTATCGTGGGGGGCCCTACCCGGACATGAGAATGGACAATCCTTGCCCTCGAAACTGTAAGATGGTGGCAAGTGGTCATCGCAAAGCATCGGAAGAGAATGCGGGGGGTCGTGAGCACCTGTCTACGCAATTTTCCGCATTCGCCCCTCGTTTCTACTCCTGGTTGTCTCTGCTTGCGCTTCACTTCCTCTTTGGCAAAACATAAAGCCACCCCAGTCCCCTGGTCCTCCTCAGCTTGCTCATCCGCCGCGAAGCTGAGATGTTTTACATCTGGTTGGCGCCTGGCCTGCGTCGTGGCACATCTCGCGCCGCGCAGGGATTCCGAGCTGACCCAGATATTATGGGACGCTGACGTCAGACAAACATACAATCTGTTCCCGAATAAAGTACAGCGATAATTACAATATGCCCCGGTTAGATACGTACTGTGTAGACAAACAAAAGTAAAGCTAATTGTACGCTTACAAAGCCATCCCTTACCATGTACGGCTATTCAGTACGTGAACTTGTGTGCTACCCACACTGACGCAAGTCTAGTCTGCTATCCATATTAAATGAGTCCCCACGTACCGCAAGGACAAGCGACCGACCATCTCGTGCCGCAGGATAAACCTAGATTTACTCATACTTCCCAAAGTATGGCCAGAGTAGAAAGTATTCACATCAGTATGCTATCCACGAGTTCGAGTATCCAGTAAACAATTCTTGTCGGAGCTGCGCGGCTCGCTTGAGCGTGGTGCTGAACCATGGGTATCATCCGCAAGTGGCAGTTTAAATCCGCGGTAACACCGGCTCACGTTAACTCCCCTGCTGACATGCTCAGTGTTTTATCATGAGCAGTACTGTGCGCCTTCTCTTGTGTTATATGCAGACAGATCCGGTTGATAATTAGGTCATATGAGCCAGTCTATAGACCGTATACGATTTTGTATGATGACAGTTGTCTCCAGTAACTGGTATGCTGATCGTGGTTCCAAACGCTTTAGTGACAGAATTTCTCGATCTGAGCTACAGTATTAATTGTATTTCATACCTCGTTAGCCAGTCTGCGTACTCTTGCAGTCTGCAAAGTGCAGCAATTATGGGCAGAGTCTCAAACATAGGAAAATTCGGGAAGCCATCGTAAAGGCTTGGCAGACCGTGCTGTTGCTCTTCCAGAAGAAGATTCATATCAGGATGTATAAATCAGGTCAATTCCATCCTGCGAAAGTATACGACGGACAGCAGAAGCGACTAAACTTTTGCCGTGCGGGCTCGCCGCCACTGTAACCAGCTACTGGTTCTGATTGAAATTTCGTAGGGCAATTTCCTGTAGTGATATGTGCAGTCATGCATTTCTTGAAAAAAGCTGTCCTGTGTACCTACTGATGAAGAATGTCCAAAACTAGCGCGCATAGTAGTATGAACTCTATCCTAGGCCAAGTTTTTTGAAACATTGCATGATATGCAGTATCCGAAACGCAACGAGCTGTTGCACGCATGAATCGGGAAGACATTTGGAAGAGGTCATGCTGAAATCGAAGCGGAATCGAGGCCATAAGCATTCCTGGGAATTAGGACGAGCAGACGACTTGATACCAAATCGGGATCATGACTACAGTAGATGGTCGAGCGGATCTAGATTGGAACTACAGTGAATTGAAAGATTGGGAAATGTAAAATTAGACCGCACCTTGCGATTGTATTGGAGGGTTGGTGACAACGCTCGGGACAAGGGATAGAAAACGAAACCGCAACCGCAAGTTGCGACCGATGCTCACCGACAATTCGCACACAAGTGCAATTCAATGACATCTGGAATCGCACAAAATAGGTGTTGTCAATCAGTACTTAAATGCTAGCTGTAACGATAGGCTGGACTGGGGAGAGGTATGGATGTGAGAGCAGATTTGCAGTGAGTAAACAGGTGCGCACTTTGTTCCGACCTTTTGTGTGTGTGCCACCATACCCCGTTGCCTGGCGGAGACGCTCTACTCCATCAAAGCAACCTACCGCGGTTACACCCCTTAGCTTGCAGAATACATCACACAACTGGTAAGGTGGTCTGCGTTATGATTAGCTGTAGATATAAAGAGAGACTGGAAACACAGAGTGACGGATAGACAGGCAAAAGTACATAAGGAGAGATCCAGAACGAACTATATGTGGACGCGACTGATAGGGGACCGATAGTGACACCAATTTACGCTCTGCTACACTTCCGCTACCAAAGATGAAAGTGCTTGGAGCGGAACTCAGATTGTTGTCCATTTTTCCGAACCGTACGTAACATCCGAATGTTTGTGCTGGTCATATCATTGGACAATCAAGACCTTTATCGGTAGTTACCTTGGTGCGGGTGCTACCATTGGACTCGATAAAATGTGCTGAGTTTCACACAGTTCCTTAAACGTCAATTGGGAAAAAAGTGTTAAACATGAACACAATACTTCGAAGATCAGACTTTTAGTGTCAACTACAACGTTCACCTAATATGAGGCAGCTGCGCTTCATATGAGGCGGGTATATGACTATTCATTATTCATATTTAAGCCTGGCCTATTTTTCAGCTTTTTATGGTATTCGAAACCTCTTGATCTTCGCAATGAGGGTAGATTTGAAGGTCTAAAGTCTATTGCAGCGGCCAAAACACCCAGATGAGATAGAGGAAAATTGCAGAAGTACCCAAAAATCGTTGTTAGAGAAATACCAGTGTTATGACAATGCAAAACCCGCATACATATATT